>LOJH01007660.1:2670-27124 GCA_001685095.1 Ellobius talpinus
AGATAGATAGATAGATAGATAAATAGATAGATAGATGATAGATAGATAGATAGAGATAGAGAGAGAGAGAGAGATGGTAGATAGACAGATGGACGGACAGACAGACAGACAGACAGACAGACAGATAGATAGAGCTTAGGGTCTGGCTGGCTGTTTAGTGGCTAAGCAACTGGAGAACGGATTTGACAGTGAGATTTCAGGTGGAATCAGGTGACCTTACCCAAGAAGACCTACCTCTCTCTACCTGTTCCAAATGACGATCTTTAGACTAAGACCATTCCTGCTCCCAGGAGCCCAGGCCTCTGCTGCCTTCCTTGGTAGGAGAACTGGGCCTGTCCTCTGGGCAGCCCCACCCCTTGCGAAGGCCACTAGAGAGGGCTGGGTTCCTGGCCACTTTTCCTTGTCAAGCAGAGGTCCTCAAGTTCATGAGAAATACCAGCACTCTTACAAAGTGACTCCTCCTCCACCGCATGAAGAAGGGTGGGGGTAATGAGCATCCTGGGGTCCTCTGCAGAGTGACCTGTCACAGGAGGCTCCCTGGTGAGGGCCCTCCCTGGATCTCCTATTTTTCCTGGAGGACTGTCCTCACACCATTAAGTCTAGGACAACAGGCAGCTGCTGGAAACTCACTCAGTAGCGTCCCCTCCTGGCTGTGCCTCGAACCAGCTAGGTCTTTTACAGCTAGACTTGGCATGAGCCACAGCCTGCTACATGCGTGGCTTTGATCTCACAGTTGTACTTCCAGTGTTACAAACTCACAAAAAGCCTCGTGATCAAATTCCAGGTCATTACTCAAGGAAAGGGACCCCTCTGTGGTCGGCAGCGGCAGTTTCAAACCAATTAAAATCAGCCCCGCGTTCCTGCAGGCCGCCACTGTGCCGCCACCCCGAGGTCTCCCAGGGCCCATGCTTGCAATGAGCAAGACGCAGGAAATGTTAATGGAGATGCTTAAATGGCACGCCGAGGGGATTCTGGTAAATAAGGCCACTCTACGAGGCTGGGGGAGACGTCTCTTGAGCTTACCCTGGAGGGAACTTCAATAAACACGAGATTGGATTGGAAACAATTCACGCCGCAAGGGGTGGGTCTACCAGCAGAGCAGGGAGGGGTCTTCGGAGGAGAAAAGCTATTTCATTTCCTATTAGTTCCTCTTTGCAAGTGTCTTTGCGCCCTGCTGCTGGCTCCTGAACCTGCCAGGGCCTGACAGCACCCACTGAGCAGCCAGGGAGGACCAGGGTGTAATTTGCCAAGTAAAAATGGAAGGGGGTAGGATGGGGCTGAAGAGATAAGGGAGGTGGCACTCTAGGGACAGCAGCAGCTGGGAAAGACCTGTGGTGGATCCTGGGGGCAGAGCAAGGCAAAAGGAACTTTTCTGAGGAGGGGTTGTGTCTGGGAGCATTGACTAGACACGCTGTGGGGTACTGTTTAAGGAAGATCAAAGGTTTGCTTGTTTTAAAAGCTTTTATTGCGTTTATCAAGTATGGGGAGGGGGCTTCCATATACCATGCTGAGTGTGGAGGTCAGAGGACAACTTGCAGGATTCAGTTTTCTCCTTCTACCATGTAGGCCACATTGAACTCAGGAATTAGGCTTGGCAGCAGACGCCTTAAATTTCTGGACCACCATCTGTCTGTCTGTCTGTCTGTCTATCTATCTATCTGTATATATATATATATATATATATATATATATATATTGACATTGTGGCCCAAGAGTCCTGCTTCAGCTTCCTAAGAGTTGGTATCACAGGTGTGTGTCACCACACCTGGCTTGGGGAAGATCAAATATGACCCAGGAGTCAAATTGACAGTGTTCTAGAAACTACAGCCCAGTGAGCAAATAGAGCCAGGGATGAGTTGCCAGAACGGCCCCTGAGTCAATGCTGTAGCTACTGCCTTGGTTTCCAGCCTGGGATCATAGCCAGGGTGTGGGCAGCTCAGTGGTCTGCTCCATGCAACCACAGGGCTTTCCAACATTAGGAAGAAAGGAGATTTTAGCTACGAGGTCCAGGTTCCCCATGGCTTGGGGAACCTGGACTTTCTAAAGCTGGGCCAGGAAGCAGGGCCGCCACAGCCCTCTGTGCACCTGCATTTGATTTAGCTCTAAAGTGAAAGGATAGGGCCTTGGTGCAACAGTTCAGCAGCAAAACTATCAGACATCCAGCTAAATGTGAAATTTCAGATAAACAAAACTGATAGTTTTAGGTCATGTAGCACACAGCCTTTGGCGCACATTTACAGTAATATATAAGTGCATCTACAAGTATATACACACACACATGTGCACACACAGACATGAGCTCACACACCTTAAAGAAAAGAGCTAACACTTTCCCCAAGAACTAGTTGGGGACCCAACTCTTCCCCCAGGCTCGCTGAGTCTTCTGCACAGCAGCACATCATCCCCAGAACCACCGGGTCATCACTCAGACAGGAAGGCTGGCTGCAAATTGCCACTTGCTCAAGGCCACACAGTCAGCATGTGGCCTGGCTTAAACTGCAGACCCAGGTCGTTCGAATTCCAAAGTCTGCACCCTCTCCCAACCAGACCCAATCCATCAAATGTTGGAGCATTTTGCAAACAGGGCGGTGAGGAAGTCACCGTTGATTCAGTGTTCTGAGCACGGCCCTTGGATCAAGCCCGTTGAACCTTGGAGTAAAGATTCCACCACCTCTGGTGGAGACTCTGTCATCAGGGTTGCTGGGATAGCTCCATGGCTGCACCAAGTTCCGAGCAAGGATGACATCATGGCACAGAGAGGTAGCCCTTGTGCCTCCTTGCATTCTGAGCACCCTTAACCTTCAGCTCCTAGGGAACCAGTCAGTGTTTGCCACACAGTTAGAACGGTGCTCTTTGATGAAGCTAGGCAAGTCTCCTGATCACAGGGGCCAGCTCCTTGGTAGTCGGGAGCTGATAACAGCCTGCAGCAGACCCTGCTCTGACAGGGGCTAGCCCGCAAGCGCATCACTGCTCTGACAGCCGGTCAGCCCACAAGCGTCACCGTCAACTCCCTCACCTTCCACCATTAGCTCTGTGAAGATTTTTCTAGCAATGCAAGTTAAGCTTAGTGCTTTGCCTTTTTCTAGAAACGTCTTTTTTTTAAAATCCCTCTTTCTAAAACAATCGTCGCGGGGATTGGGACAAAGCCTCCAGCAGGTCGTTAGCCAGCCCATGTCTAGAGTTGCCTGCCTGCTGCTGTAAGCTTATGCCTTCTCCATGCTCTGTCTCTGCACTGTCAGCTGGAGCCCTTTCGGCAACTAAGCCCAATTCGTGCCCTGAGTGGAGTAAACCACACTCCAAGCGCAAAGATCCTGAGGCTCCAGGTGCTATTTGCTTAACCAGCAGCCAGGAAGGAGCCTGGGACATGGCAGTAAGAAGCAGGGCCAGCATGGATCATCAAAACTCCAACACAGAGGAGGCTGCTAATCAGCTGTTAAAATCCAGGTCACAGAACTGCTGAGGGCGTACGCCGGGAAGCCCCGCTAAACAAAAACAGCAAACACTCCATTCTAGGTTTGTAATCAGGGCCTCCGTGCTCAGCCTCCTCTCTCCGTGAGGGTTGAGAGACGGCGTGCACCCCAATGTGGGATGTTTTCGTTGTTTGCCTAATGAGCTTTCACTGGGAGGTTTCATACGAAGAGTCATATTTTGGAAACTGGCTCTGGAAAAAGGGAAGGGGTGGGGTGGGAGCACAGGAGAGAAGCCACCCACTGGATTTCGGCTCTTCCAGGGAGAACGCAGATTTAATTACAGGCAGGTTGTTGATTTCCAGGTGACCTACTTCCCACATGGCTTCCCCTGCTTTTCTTCCCTAACTCAAAGTTTTGACATATATAAGCCAGAAAGGAAGAAAAGTCCCACAATGTCACCAAAGAAGAAAGGGGCTCGGGTTCTGCCATCCTTGGCAGGAGGAGGGAGGAGCAGAAGGCTGTGAGATGCCACATGGATAAAGAGGCAGAGGGGGCAGGAGAGGAGAGACACAGGAAGATGGTGGCTGAGTGGGACCCTGCTCAGTGAGGTCCTCTTTGTCAGCCTAAGGAGGAATGGCCCAAGACACCCACATGCAAGCACACACACATATACATGTATAGACATAAGACACACACACACACATATAAACATACCTCCACATACACACGTAAACACACATACATCTAAATGTATCCATGCACATATGTCATAAGGCATGCAAACACATGTGAACATGAACACCTCCACATCTCTACCTAACAAATACACATACGCATGCACACACATATATACATGTGTCCACACACATATACACACACATGTATGCTCATGTATACACACAACCCTTGGCCCTACTGCTTCTACTTAGCCTGAGGACCCCATCAAACCTGAGGGTCCCAAGGTGGGCTGGGACGGCTGGTAATGTCCTGTGTCCTGCCAGACCATTTTGAGAGCTTGTGACCCCTGAGAGGCAATGGACTTCCCAGAACACTGTGGTAGACCAGCTCCTGATCACTGATTATGGGGCAGTGTCCCTTTTGAAGAAACTGTAGGACTTCTTGAGACAGGAAAGGCTTGCCCCTCCCTGGGCACTCATGGGCAGAGGTCAGGATTTAGTAGGATCCCGGCTCTCCCTGCTCTCAGGATGAACAGAAGGCACCGGACCCACGCTTTTTCCTGCTCTCTGGCTTCCATTAGGAGGGCTGGTGTTATTTTTAACACTTCCCATGCTCTCCTTCCCTTGGCAGACCTTTCCCAAGTTTGAACAATCTTACTGCCAGGAAAAGTCCTTCCTGGGATCTCTTCAAAGTCTTTCTTGCTGTATATAGTTCCCCCTCCACATCTTGCCCATGGGCTGGGGATCAGCTGTTTGCCAACCTCTACATGGTGGCCAGGAGAGCCCTGGTAGCCCTGGTAGCACGACATACAGCTGTTTCCTCTGCTGCCTGTTGTCGCTGCCTCTGAACCCGCCCCTCAAAGCCTCAGGAACAGAAGCCTACTTCTCTCAGCAAATCTGGCTTCAGGGATCCAGCTGAGGTCTCACAAACGTAGCCTAAGTCACACCATGACTGAGAAATGGACAAATAACATCTTCCATCTTCCAGGCGGCCGCCACCTCCACACGAGAGGCTCAAGTACATTCTGCGAGAAGGCAAGATGGATACTGCGGTAACTGCCCCAGTTGTGGGGATATCATACACAGATGCTTGAGGGTTACAGGTCAGGAGACCCCAAGCTGGCACTGCCCACTACCACCAAATACTGTCCGAGAATTGATGCATAGTCTCTGTGAGCCAGAAACGCAGGCCAGCTTCAAACTCTATAGTTCTCCAATGACACGACAGAACCTGAAGGCATGGGTGCCTTGGTCTTTGAATGTTGGGCTTCTGTCTACAATGTCAGGGGGCCTTGGAGCCTCTCTGGTCTTGTGTCTTCTCCCTAGGAGACACCAGCTTCATAATTTCGGGAGGAGGAGGCAAATGAACTTGAGGGCGTTCCCGTGATCAGAAAAGTCTTAGGGAAGAGCTCCGGCTTAGAGACTCTCCCTGTACCTCTGTCAGATCCTGCCCAGCCCATGCCCACTCTGAGGTCACCAGGGACAGACAAGCACTTCAAAGCATGACCATCTATGACTAGTTTCTCTACAGAATGCATGATGGTTCCCTTCAAAGCCATGATCATCACTGCAGCCAGTATGCTGGGGGGAGGAGATAAGATGGCAGAGGGAAGGAGGCAGAGGGGGACACAGAGAGAAGGGGACAGAGGGGGGACATAGAGTGAGAGGGGACAGAAGAGAGTGGTCACTGCTGCTTGTATCTACAGGTTACAGGGAGCACCAGAGATAGGTGACCGTGAGTTTGGCNGGGGGGGGGGGCTGCCTGTTCTCTGAGCTATTGTCAATGGCGCCTGCACCTGTAGGATAATAAAATCAAACCTGACAAGTTGCAGAGAAAAATGGCAGAACAAGGAACAAGAAGGCATAAATAGAAGGAGCCAGGAAGGCTCTGCAGGGTTAGAAACAGTGAGGTGAGGAAGATGGGGTGATAGAGGGTACCCCACGAACAATGGGGAACAAGGGCAGCTGTGCAGAGCCGGGGGGTGTGGCACTGGGTGAGGAGGCCGTGGTCTCATGGAGACCAGGCTGTTGGTGGTGGGAGGGCATTTACAGGCACTGAGTCAGATGGTGCAAGCCCCGAGCACAGAGCTGTCCGGCAGCAGCAAGCCCTCAGTGGAGGTCGGGTCCGTTCCTTCCCATGCAGGCTGTAGTAGTTTGAATAAGACATCCTCCAGAAATCTCAGGAATACTTGGTGCCCAGTTGGTGGCTGTTTGGAAGAGGATTGGGAGGTGTAGCCTTCCTGGAGGAGGTGTGCCATTCAGAATGGGCTTTGAGAGTTCGAGATTCCCACCCTTTCAAGCATGTTGTCTGACTCTTGCTTGCACTGAGATGTGTGCTTCTGCTACCGTGGTCTGCTCCACTCTCATGGACTCTAACCTTTTAGAGCTGCGGGCCCAAGTAAACGCTGTCTTTTCTAAATTGTCTTGGTCATAGCGTTTTATCACAGCAATAGTAACTAAGTTACTTAGAAAGTAACTAAGACAGGCTGAGGCAGGCTCAGGGCAGTGACTTAAGAGCTGAGGACCTAGCTGGAGAAGCTTGTGTCCCCTATGCATGCCATACCGTGTCCTACAGTGAGAAGGGCCCCCAAGGCTGAAATTAGGAAGAGACGAGACCTGATACTCAGCCACCAAGACAGAAATTCTCAAGGCTGAGGAGCACATGGGGCAATCTGAGATCCATTGAATTTACAAATTATCAAGTCTTTTCTCTAGGAGGGGCTGAATCATTGTAGGACTTCTGTGGTTTTGGGATGTGACCTGTGTAAGTGGAGACAGAGGATGCTCACCTGTTCCCCCTCAAGATCCTCTGTCTGGGAGTTAGCTGAAGCCACGTGGCAGGGTGGCTTTCTATGCTGCGTCTGCTCTTTGTCAAGAGGGACTGCCCCCTCCCCTCTCTCCTGGAGAGGGTGGGAGGAGGAGGAGGAGGAAGCCACTCATCAGACTGCAGAAAGCCTCAAAGGAGATGCCTTGGGGGGCTTTGGTCACTTCAGAGAGCGCATCCCTTCCTCTAGGCTCTCAGAAGAGCCCACCGTGTACCCATGCCACCACGCAGCAGCTGTCACATGGCAAGTGAGTGCGAGAATTCAGCTGGGTTGCATTCATGTGTATATCGTGGGTTCTGCTCTGGGGTGTCCCAGAAAGATGCTGAGGTGAATTCTATTTCCAAGAGTTAGTGATGGGCCACAGTGGGTACTGGACCTGCCTCTGGCAATGTCCCTAGGAGGGAGGGCACAGGGCTGGCCTCTGGCATCCTCCAGGCAGCCTCTCTGGTGTGTGCACAGGTAGCTAGTTCTGACAGGCTTTCTTGCAGATGGATCTGCAGGTGTCTGGTCTTTGACCCCTCAGCCCCACTGATCAGCAAACACCCTCTGTCCCCAGCCCAGAGCTCTGCTGTTTGGGGAGAGGAGGAGCCGAAGGAGGGAGAGCTGCAGCCTCTCCCTGCGGTGCAGCTACTGGCACCACCTGGCAGGGTGACTGGCACCTGTAGGAGGCAGATGCTCGCCCAGCACCCTCAGGGCAGAGATTGGGGTTCAGAGCATCAGCACCATCCAGTGACTGTCCTCTGCCATTTAGTTATAGATCTCTCTCATCCAAGAGCTGCAGGGTGCTTGGCAACTGAGCCTCTTGGGGAGCCCAACCTCAGACAGAGACACTTCTGCTCCCATTCCAAGTGCCAGCTCTGATTAGGGGGGCAGTGGGATGAACAAAAAGTGTCCGCATGTGAGCTCTCCTCTTCCTGTGCCCGGCTTCCCTGGGAAGATGGCAAAATAGGAAACAGGTGGGCCAGGCAACTATGGGTGGAGAGTCAGCAGCTCTGGGGGCGAAACAGTGGACGGGGACAGGTAAGGTGGTGCAGGGTCTACTTATCTCCAAACATCAATAACAGGGAATCTACATTTCCTGCTGCAAATGGCCCCTTGACCTCCATCCTACTTGGGATTGTAGGAGAAGGTGCTTAGAAGGGGCTTCCTGAAAAAGTTACCCGAGAGACACCTCTTCCTGGGACCATACCACCTGTTCTCCCTCGAAATAATTATTATATAAAAAGCAATCCACGATCTAAGTACACCGGAGCATCTCCTCCCTCTCCTCAGTACTGCGTCCTCCTCCACTGCCTGCTGGCTTTGAGCTCCAACCTCTTGGATATTTATTGGTCGTCCCCTCTTAAATCATTCCCGACGGCTGATCTGCTCACACTCCATTACAGGGAGAGGCTGCGTGGAGTCGCAGTTCCGTTTAGCTTGCAGAAAAAGATCCTCAGAGGAAAAACCCGCCAGGGAGCTGTCCGGTGCTGAACTCCACATGATGGACGATTATGGACCATCTGCACTTTCAGAGGGGGATAGATTTATGAGCAAGAGAGACAGCTAGGAGAGTGTCCGTTGCCATAACTCACTGCCCTCTTCAGAGATATTCGAATCAGGCACCTTCCCTACGACCCAAAAACCTATGTTGGGAACTAGCATGAGAGGAAATCAATTATGTATTTCTAGGCTGTTGTTTCTTTCTTCTTTTCTTTTTTCTCTCCAGAACCTGCTGTCTCTGGTACTGAGGGGGAGGCTGGAGCGGGAGCAGTTGGTGGAGGAACCCTTGGCCTGACAAAGCAGATTCCCATCAGCCTTTCCTACTGTCTCTGCTTGTACTGTGACTCTTGATTTCTTGCAGCTGGTGTTGAGAAAAATAAGAGGTGCCAGGATGCTGCAGGGATCTAGTTGAGATTTACCGACAGCCTGGAGTAAGGCAAAGAATGCGGTGACATCTGGGGCTCTCTGGCCACCCGTTCACTTTGATTTTTATGTGCGCAGCAGTGGGGAGGCAGAAAATCTCTAGTCATGAGCTGAGCTGGTGCTCCTTATGCTACCCCTATGATATGGGTGAGAGAAGCCCATGGAGGTGCAGGCTTGCAGCCAGGTCTGTCTGCACCATTCAGCCTGGTTCCCACCAACCCAGGTACCTGCTCCCCATGGCAGCACCCACTCCCCCACAGCAAGGCTCTCTAGCAGCCCATCAGCACCTCATGATGTGTGTGTATGCATGTATGTGTGTTGTACATACATGTGTGTGCATGCGTATGTGTGCTTACATGTAGAGGCCAGAAGTAAATATCAGTGTCTTCCTCACATTGATGCTCTTCATGTATATATTTGAGTCAGAGTCTCTCATTGAACCTGGAACTCCCTGACTGGTAGACTAACCGTTCAGTGAGCTCCAGGGCCTGCGTCCTTACCACTCCCTCCTCCCAGCTCCATCTGACTATGTGGGTGCTGGAGATCCAAACTCAGGGCTTCTACTTAGTGTGGCCCTCCTGATACTGCTTCTGGGTCCCCACTCTCAGAAATGGCCATGGTGAGCAAATGTGACATGGGGATCCCCAGGCCCTATCCCCCAGGGCCCTGGTCTCCTAGAAAAGATCCCTACAGACAAACCCACACAAGTGAACAGATCCATTTCTACAGCATGTTGTGCGCTCCGGGTGTTCAGCACTGGCCCAGTCTGGACAGAGCACACCGCAGTGAATGAAGGTGGGTGTTTTTATCTCCACTTTAGAGGAAAAAGCATCAAGACCTACAGAGGTCAAACTGGGGTCAAGCCCATGCCTCCTGGCTCAGCACCCAGGGCCCTCCTAGCCTTAGTGTTGGCTCACCATGGGCTATTGTAAACATTGTCACACCAACTCATTCCTCCCTGGGGACTAATCTACTTTTTCAATGCTCCCAGACTCCACTTCCTCCAAGCCAAAGAAAGCAGGGACCATAGTCTGAAGAGCTTCTTGCCTCCAAACTCCTCCATGGAAAGGAATCCATCCAGTTCCTTGCAGGACTTTGGATTTCCCTAGCTCAGGTTCCAAGACTCCAGTACAAAATCTTGATAGGAAACATGGTCCCCACTCTGGTCTCCCACATGGACCCTGACGTTCTCCAAGACAGGGTATCAGGTGGGGGACATGGTAGCAGGCACAGGGACTGCTGAGAGAGTTTTAGAGCCCCGTCCTCTGAGTGGGACAAGGCTGCCCCTGGAAACAGCTTTTTCTGGTTCAGTTTGCTTGTATAGTCATCCGTTTCTGCGGGCATTCATTTGTAACTTACCACACCCCCACCCTAGTCATTCATTTGCTACATTTCTGATCCTTCTACACATACCACACCCCTCCACCCTAGTCATCCATTTGCTACATTCCTGATCCTTCTACACATACGCACACTGCACGTTAAGGATGGAACCCATCTGGGTAGTGGGAAAGACTGACCCTAAGACACCCAGCCCAATAGAGCAAAGGATAGGAACAGGGGAAGGGTGTCAGGAAGAAGGAGGTGGGCGTGCCCAGCCTTGCGGAGCTGAAGCGCAGCAAGCTATTCCATGCGCTAGGTTCAGAGCAGAGAGAAAGCTCTGCAGGGCTCACTCAGGGTGTTTTTATGACCGTGTCATAGGATATCACTTGCCAGTACCCAGCCACAGGGGCATCCCTGGGATGACTACCCACTGTCCATCACTGCATGGAGAGGCTGTGTCTTCCTCTCATGAGCACTCCCAATAGACGGTGGAACCAGCCCCCCAACCCGACATAGCCTCCCAGCTACTACCCACATGGATTCTGAGCACTGTATGCCTGAAGAGCAGAAATTACAGTCGCGTTCCCTGTTAGTTCACTGGTATGGAACTGGCTGCTCATGGCTGCATTGGAATGGCACACTCTGGGTAGCGGCGGCCCTAGAAGCCTTGGGGTCTAGGGTGCACTAGTGAGATGTGGGTCTTGACAGGACCCTGGGGCTCCGGAGCTTGGAGACACAGGCAAGCTGTTGGCAGCAAGCAAGGGGAGGGGAGGAGAGCAGCTTTGTACCCTGAGATGCTTGGTTTCAACTTGATGAATGGCCGGTTCTTGCACTTTAAGAAATTAAATCCTCCATGGCTGCCTAGAGATTGAGACTGGGCAGCCAAGGGCTTTAGCTTAGGTCCTGGCAGCTGCCTCCCACCGGGAGGGGCAAGTGGACAGAAAACTGCATCCACAGGCTGCCGGAGCAGGCAAGGACTGGGCAAGGACTGAGAAGGTGAGAAGGGACAGGAAGGAAAGGTGCTGTCCAGTAGGAAGCAGGAGGCCAGGACATCCATTTCCCATCCTAACCTCCCAGCCTGTCCCTCGGGACATGGGAGGGTCTCTCTAGAGCAGCAGAGTCTCTAGAGCAGACTGTGGGTGGAATGACCCACTGGGGGTGGAATGACCCTTCACAGGGGTCGCCTATCAGGTAGCCTGCATATCAGATATTTATATCATAATTCATAGCAGTAGAAAAATTACAGTTATGAGTATCAGAGAAAATAACTGTATAGTTGGGGGGGTCTCCACAACATGAGGACCCGTATTAAAGGGCTGCAGCATTAGGAAGGTTGAGAACCCCTGCCCTAGAGAGCCGTGCATGTGCTCTGACCTTTCCAGGAGCTTCTCTGGCTCGGACATGGGGAATTTCAGATCTCTATTAATTCCAGGCCAACTCTGCTCTCTGCAGGCAAATTCCCCTCCCGCCTTCTTAGTATTATTACCTTCATTAGCGTGTGATCTAATGTGGAGCTCATTATGGCCTTCCCAGGGCTCCCCAGCACTGCCCTCTCAGACCATGGGGGAGGAAGGTATGCAAGTGTCTCGCCTGGGGCCACTTCTCCTGTGACGACAATTTCTGCTGACAACGTTTTATGGCCACACCATCAACTCCAATCACCTCAGAATTTCCTTCAGCTCTATTAGCTGAGTCAGCAGTTATTCCAAGCCCCCGACCCCTCCTGCTTCCTCTGGAGGGGCGCTGCGGACCAGGCTCTGCGTCACACCCTCTCACCCCCCCACATCCATCCTGGACGGGCACTGGCCTCTCATTGAGCCTTGTGCGCCATGAATGGGAACGAATGCAGACTCCCAGGCCCGGATCACCTAGGACTGGACTCCCCATAGTTCTCCCCTTCACCCATGCAACTTCTCCTCTTAAAAGGTACTTGCACAGGCTCCTGCAGGCCTCTTTCTGAGATCCTTCCAGACCTGCAGCCTGACCCCTCCTATCTCACCCGTGTTCACACCCTGAACCGGAGACAAACAACAACAACAACAACAACAACAACAACAACAAAAATCTACCTCAGTCCACCAGGGTGAGTCTGTGTCTATCTGTCTGTCCTTTCTCCACAAACAGCTAAGTTGTCCCCATACTGATAAGCGCTTGAACCCCAAAACTCTAGTATGTGAGGAAGCACATGTGTGAATGTGACTGTGTGTGCATACGTGTGTCTGCATGTGCAGGTGTGAGCACATGCTTGTGTGCACAGGTGTGTGCCTGTATACACACATGTACATTTTATGCACACGAATCTGTGAGAGGCCACCGTGACACCCATCTGAGGCTGACCCCACTTTAAGACAGGAATAGCCCTTCTTTTTTAATTAGGAATAGACCCTGATTCACAATAGAGGCTCACATCTGACCCTCATTTAGATAAAAGTAAGAGAACTTTGGACAAGGGCTTCCTCCTGGGATTCCCCTAGGAGCTCCCAGAAGTTCCTGGGCTCTGCCTAGCTTCCCCATGTGGACCCCAGCTGTCTACCAGCGATGCCACCTGCCATGGTTTCCTTTTCATATTGAACAATCTCCCATGGCTCCATAGGTCCTGTATGTGGTCTGGGAAGGAACAGGTTTCACGTATTTCCCCATTCACCATGAGCGAAATCTTGGCACGGATAGAGATCTGAGAGCTGTCCCGCTCCAACCTGCAGTTCTCCCCATTCTCACTGCTTCCTGATTCTGGACGGCCAATCTTCCATAGCCTGCCCACCAGGGCCAGCTTTCAATGGTCTGCCTACTGTGGCCAACCTTAAATGGCCTGCCCGTCATGGCCAAACCCCAATGGACTCCTTAATGTGCCTACCCTCAATGGTCTGCGTACCATAGGCAACTTTAAATGATCTGGCCATGAGCAAAGTGGCCATCACGCAGGCTGCAGAGCCATGAGGTCGTGCATGAGGTATGCCTATGAGGTCCTCTAAGGCCTGCAGGCCCTGCAGCCACTGTCAGTGCTGGCCTGCACGGTCGGCATGCGCTTTTGCTCCAAGCTTGCCACCTGACAGTCTGGGTACACCAGCCACTCTCTCCTGCTTTGGTTCTTGCTGTCCTGTGGGTCTCTTCACTGCTGCCCTTTAACCTTGATTTTTGTTTTCCCATGGGTATGTGTGATAATCTGACCTTCATGTCCATATCCACAAATACCCGCTTCTGCCTCCACCTGGGGTTCCAAACAGCCTGTCCAACTAACCCCTGAACATGGCGATGTGGATGGGACTCCTGTCTGACATTCCCAGGTGGCCCAGCTCACCCCAGGAGAGAAGCAAGAGCTGTGTATAGGTGTCTGTTAGTGTGCCAAGCCCTGAGCTCCTTGGATAGAAGATCTGTCTGTCACCATGCTACCCCTCCAGAATTCAGACAGGAAGTCATTTCCAAGTACCTCTGCCTCCCTATTTATCCCCACCCTCTTCCTTGTAGACATTTGTTCCCTTGGGGTCTGCCCTGTCTTCCCTTATCTCAGACTCCTCGCCTGATCCACTCTGCCGACCATACCCACAACAAGCCATTTCCTGTTTCCAAGGTCTCTAGCGTGTATCACACTCAAGGTGAACATAAATCCATCTGGCCATGAACTCACAGACCTCCTGGGATTCCTGGAGCTTCTCCTTCCTGAAGTTCTCCATGCCAAGTCCTGTTCAAAATCACGTGATACATATCTGCACATCAGGTCCTGGGCCCCCAAAGAGAGCAAAAGCTCCCAGAAGACAGGCACCGTGCCAAAGTCCTGTCCTTTACCATGCCCTTCCATAAGTAATGTGGGTAACTACTGTCTGAGCTAAGTTTTTGCCATGTCCTACCTACCATGGCCAGCCTTTAGTGGCCTTTTCACCATGGCCAAACTACTGTAGGCAACCTTAGATGGCCTGCCCACTACTGCCAACTTCAGATGGCCTGCCCATCATGGCTAGACCTCATTGGACTACTTACTGTGACCTGCCTTCAATGGCCTGCCCGCCATAGTCAGCTTTAAATGATCTGGCCATCATGGCCAACCTTCAACAGCCTGCCTACAGCGGCCCTACCTTCAGTGGGCTGTCAGCCACACATACAGCTTTTCATTGCACAGGAAATCAGAGACCCCCATCTCAGCTGAGGTCCCTGGCAGATGCTTCAGGGGACAGTGTGGGTTCCAACTCACTTGGACCAGTTTTTCTGACGCTCATGAAACCACGGGGTCAACTTTAGACTCACCAGAGAGCCCACTGCAAACCGATGATCAATCTCCTCTGCCCTGTTTTGCTGTTTTCCAGCTCCATCTCAAGCCCAGATGCCTCCACCCCTAGCCAGTTACCACCCACAGAGTCACCTGAAGGCCAGAGAAGCTGCCTCTGGCACCGTCCCAGTGGCCGGTCCTCACCCTCATCTGCTGGCTCCTAGGCCTGAACAGCAGCTGGGGGTGGGGTCAAGGAGCCATGTGCTGCTCTTTTTCTTCCTGCTGCTGAGCAAAGCAGCGAGCAAGCTGAGCACAGCTGGTGGGGAGGTGTTCCATGATAAATCAATACACTGCCCAGGGTGGGAGACTGACGGGCTAGATAGGGAGCCCTGGGGTACCGGCAAGATGGCAGATAGAGAACCCACATGAGCTCCTGAGTCAATAAGGCAGAATGGGAAGAGGGGTGGGGAGAAAGGGGGAATTAGGGAGACACACGTGGTGGGGGTAGAAGGAGGGAAGGGAAGAGAGAGGAAGGGTGGGAGGGGACTGGGCTGTGAACCTTCTCTAGAGAAGGCATGACCCTCAAAACCTGAATTAACACAAAGAAGAGCACCCCATGGCCTCAGTACAGGCTGCACCCATCAAAGAGTTTGGGAGATGTTTTCTCCTACAAGGGTTTTCATCAAAGAACGGGAGGCTGCCTGCACTGGCTCTGCCGTTGCAGCCTCCCGGGCATCGTGCATGGTGATCGCTTCACTTTCTTTTGTTCCAGAGACACAGAACTGTTTAATTCTCATCCCTTAAATCAATACCTGGTGTCATGTCATCTGAAGACATTATCTTCACTCCAGAAAAAAAAGAGAGACTGAGGACGGTCTAAAGAAGAGAGATGCCGCAGAAATCCTCACTTAGGAGGCTGCAAACAAACCTCTCGCTCTGCTCAGAACCACTCGACCTCAGCTGGCAGTGTGCCACCAGCTCAGTAGGTCCCTGCATCTACAAAAAGGCTTTGAGGTGAACTCAGTGAAGAGGGGGAAGGTCTCCAGGGCAGGATATGCCATAACTCCAGAGGACTGATCTGACAGTAAACATTTCCCCCGAGCCGTACAGCACAGCCCCATTGGTGAGCAGCTTCAAGGACCCCAGCCTTGGCCCACTCTCTGGAGCCTTTCTTGTCCCCAACCCCTGACACTCTCCTTCTCTCCAGCTACTTCACGATCAGCCTCTGCAACACTCCCCTGTCCCCTCCAGAGGCCAAAGCACCCTTTCCTACAAATCAGAGTCCCTCTCTCACTGGACGTCCTGATCACCAGGGGCTCCCCATCGACCACCCATCCTGCTGTCCTTTCCTGTTGCTTCCTGCTTACAGAGATGGCTTTTCCCACCATGTCTTCCTGTTTCCTCCAGTGCTCCTCTTCTGGGATTCCTTTACATACAACCCGACTACTTCTGAAATTGCAGTCTAGGTAGCTCAGCCTTCTCTGCCCAGCTGGGGTTTCTACAGTAGACTACGCAGCAGGTGCACAGAGAATGGCCAGGTGGTCACATCATGCCCATTGCTGCTCCTGCTTCACCATATCCACCCATGTGGCACTACCAGGCTCCTGGTATTAACACACCCATGAGTCACTTTAGCTGGGTTTTGAGGCTCGCTATATCTCCCCCTCACTTCCCTCTGCCTCTTGAAGTCACCTGTGCTGTGTCTGCTGTGCCTGGAGTTCTGGATTGGTGTCCTTATTGCTCAGCTCTGTGCCTACTGTCTAAGAATCTTCCACCTCCATGGGTTCTCTTAACTTTGAGAGACCCTAAAAAGCTCTGCCCCAGAGGCACAGCTGTGCACATATGCTGCGTTTTGCAACCATCCCACAAAGCTCCGAGACAGACAGGAGGTCATCTGTGGACCCCAGGTCTGCAGAGCACAGACAGCAGGAAATTCTGCTCCCCAGAGCACCCAGACCACTCTCTTGGATCCCCTTCTCCTCCAAGCCTCTCTTCCCTCTGTAAAGCGGGAACAGGAAGAGGCTGTCTCAAAGGTGTGTGGGGGCTTAGAGATGGATGAGTCCTCCCTGGCCTGGCACACAGCAAACACATCTTCTCTACAAGTCCACTCCACATAGACGCACACAGTGGACTCTTTTGCCCAACACCAGACCTTGAGCAGTCCATCTTGTCCATCTAGAATGTTCTCTGTGGTGAGCTTTGCTTGTTCTTCTAAAATCTTTGATGCCAGCTCCTCATCTACACAATGCTGGCCTTCAAGATTCTTGCCCCATCACTCTATGGACTTCTGGAATTTTCGATATCACCACGTCTGCCCTACTATGAGCCTCTCCCTGAGTGGGTAGGCTACTGGAGGACAGGACAGGTGGCCACAGCACCACAGCCCTGAAAGTTAGGGACTGCACACAGTGAGTGTTATCTGTGGGTGACCAAGGGCATGTCTAACATGGAGCCATGGACACTACACATGAATTATTTTGTAATGAGCAGGGGACTGGTTAAAAACCATCTTTTGTGCTGATAAAAAGCATGTTTTTTCAGACATATGTGAACATATATGTCTGTATATTTTCAGGAATATGGGCATGCACCTGCATGCTTTGGGGTATGTATACTTTCAAGTATGCATAAACATATCTATATGTTTTGGATACGCGTGTGTGCAATAGTGTTTTGGAGTGTGCATGCATATGCTCACGTGTTTAAATTGTGTATGCACATGTTCATATGTTTCAGAGTATTTGTGCATATTTCCATGTATTTTGGGGTATGCATATATATGTATGCCCATGTTTGCATATGTGTGTATGTATGCACATGTTTTCAAGTGTGCCCATATGTCTTCAGGTGTGTGAATGTGTCCATTTGTCTTTGTATGTGTTTGGAAGTCATTTCTTTCATGTGTGTACCTATGTCCATGTGTTTTCAGGTGTGTCTGTATATTCATATGCATATCTGTGTCCGTGTGTTTTCAGTGTGTCTGTATATTCATATGTGTATCTGTGTCCGTGTGTTTTCAGTGTGTCTGTATATTCATATGTGGATCTGTGTCCGTGTGTTTTCAGTGTGTCTGTATATTCATATGTGGATCTGTGTCCGTGTGTCCGTGTGTGGTCCACATGCTTTTAGATCTGTGGCCTGCTGCTCTTATGTAGTTCTCTGGTGGTCCTGACCTGAGCCCACTCTTGTGTTATTGTTTCTGCTCTCACTCATCTCACTATGGGAGGACAGAGCTCCCGGGGCACCAAGACCTGACGGTGTGATCTCACAGTCAGGACTCCCGGGCACCAAGACCTGACGGTGTGATCTCACAGCACCAAGACCTGACGGTGTGATCTCACAGTCAGGACTCCAGGAGCACCAAGACCTGACGGTGTGATCTCACAGTCAGGACTCCCCACCAAGACCTGACAGTGTGATCTCACAATCAGGACTCCGGGAGCACCAAGACCTGATGGTGGGATCTCACAGTCAGGACTCCCTCCAATCTTCCCTCCCAAGTTCCAGGCCCTCTAGATGCAGGAATGCGCTGTCCTCCAAGTGCTTCCACCCCTGCTGGAAGGTTCCATACTGTGCCTCAGCCTTGCCTCCTGTGACCACCTTCCCTGTGCTCACAGGTCCAGCAGCTCTTAGCCCGAGTCCCCTGCTCTTGAGATAGTCCTGTCTTCCTTCAGGTGGCAGGTCCCCAGAGCCACCCCTGAGCCCATAGCCTGTGCCTCATTTCTGCAGCTTAGATGTTTCTATCCCCCACTGGGTTCCCATAATTTCCTCCATTTCACATCCTTATCCTGATCTTACAAATACAGGAACTCTGCTTCTCACAACCGTGGCTCTCCCTGCCTGGTGTTCTGAGGACACCTCCTTTCCATCAGTCTCTCCCATTGAGCCAGGATGCTTTGCCCACAATGCTCTGTAATAACTCCACTTTTCAGAACCCAGAATGGGACCACAGGATATGAGACCAAGCAGGGTGAGGTGCTGTCGGGTGGAATCTCCACGTGACCCCAGGCCCTGCATCTTTCCAGCGCCACCTTGGGCTCCCCCTTTGCTTTCGGATTATCCTTTGTCCCTGGTTCCCCCACCAGAGTCAGGACAAGGGGTGCCTTTGAAGGAGTAGACACACACAGTGAATAACAATGGGGACTTTCCAGAGCTCAGGGGCTTTTATTGGTGGCTGACAGCCTTCAGGAGGCAATTAAAAGGCACAATAAAAAAGTGAAGTGCTCGTATTTCAAGCAGCTCACACCTCAGGCCTGAGCTGCACCCTCCTGCTTCTCCCCAGACCTGCTCCGGGCTAGGACTTTTCCTAAGAAAGACTGCTTACTTGACAGAGAAATGAGCAACAGCTGGCACGGTCAAGTCCCCAGGAGCTTCCTGCGCTTGTGTGGCTCCAGCTCATCCCCAGAACCCTGGTCACTATCCACACGGAGCCAACACATTTTTGCACTCTCAGGAGTTCACAACGGAGTGCAAATTTTGTGCGCCTTTGTGTGTGTTCAAGGACAACCAAGATTATGTACAAAGCCTCCTTCCACAGCTACACACACACTCCTCACTCAGAGCCCATCTCTCAGAGAGAAAAACCAAAAACCCAGCCAGTATATGTCTCCCTCCTACTCTTGTTTCTGTCTGTTCCCATTTACCCCATGGACACCTTCCAGTGCCCGGAAGGGGTGGGGGTGGGGTGGGGGTTTCTTTCTGATGTCCTAGGAACAGCCTACAGTGGTGGGACAAGGGATAGAGTGGCCCCGCCACGTGTATGGCTGCTGTCCGTGGTTCGTCCATAGGGGCTCTCTTACATAGAGAGACAGCCAAGACACTTCTCTATTCCCAGAGGTGGGGAGGTTCCTCCACTCAGAGGAGTTCCCCAGAGACTGTGATGAGCTTCCTCTGCCCAGTTACTCGCTGGAGCCCCTGGCCTCCATGTGACTACCTAAGAACTTAATCTATGGGAGACTCTCTCACTCCATCTGCCCTGGCTTTGCCCAGACTCTGCTCCCCTGGGAACATGACATCTATCACCTAGAGGAGGATTTAGGAGTGCTCTATCTACCCACCATTGTCTCTGAACTAATGGCTGCAGAGTTTCAGAGTATTTGCATAAGCCAGAGAGGAGAAGAGGAAAAAGAAGCATTTATTCCGTGCTGGGGGGAGGAGTTCCCTGTGACTGTCACTCTCCTCTTCTGCCCTGAGGAGGAATAAGGAGCCCGCAAGAGCTGACTTCCCACTGTAGCTCTTGGGCTAGTCTAGCTTTTGGTGGTACCACCTGAATTGGCAGCAAAATTGCTGGTTAAGAGGAAACTGGGGTCCAGCCCCTGAGTCCACCAACTCTGAGTTTCTGGAGAGATATAATCTATCTTACACCCAGGCTGGAGAACCTGTTTGCATGAAAGCTTGCAAAGGTGCTGGCCTGGAGTCGCGGTTCTCAGCGAGTACCAACTGCAGCTGGAGCACAGAGGCCTCAGCACCAACCGAGTGCTGGGGGAAAAAGCTCATGCTTGCCCCATCCCCTGTGGGAGTTCTGGGAAACCCTTAAATCACAGCCTCTGGGCGGTACCTGGAGCTGCTGACTCCCGAGGCCTGGGGTTGGGAGGGGGGATTTGCTTTTTGAGGACGTTTCCAGATGTCTCTCATGCTGCCACTGTAGAAGCTAGGCTTCGAGAAGGAAGGCCCAGGGGGAGGCTCCACCCACTTCAGCACATCCCTTCCCTGAGTTTCCCAGTACTGAAGGTGGATCCACTGCTTCTTGCTTGCTAGGCGAGCATTCCATCTCTGGTCCATGCCCACGCAGCCCTCTCGTGGGAGCCTAAATAAGTAACCCAAACCCCTTCCCCTCCTTGACTCATGCCTACTGCATCTATAATAAGATTGGTTTGAACAAGCATTGGGGGGCTCTCCCAGCAGCTGCTTCCTCTGGGTCCAGCAAGGCTGAAAAGAGGGAAACCTGTCATGCCAGGAGAGGCAGCCAGCAGGGAGCAGAGTCCTGCCGGCAGCCCTAGCTACTCCTGCTACTAAACTTGTTAGCATGCTGGAATATTCTAGGGAGCTGGGCAGCCAGTGTCTTCCATAAGCCCCCTTTTCTGGAGCCAATCTTATACTTGCTTCCTCCTGGGTGGGGTCTCTCTGAAGGGCAGTCTGAACCTCCCCAGGGCCATGACCTTCAGCATCTGTGCAAAGCTGGAATGAGTAACCTCAGCTCCACTCCATCCATTGGAAAAAAAAAATGACTCCAGTGTGCCTTCATGTGTGGGGAAAATAACAGGCACAGGGCGACTGAAGGCAAACCCAATTTTGATGCAGACATGGCTAGCTGCTGCTTCCTGACACAGGCCTGGCACCCAGTGTCCCTGAGATACAAGCTCTTGCAGTTTTTGTGACAGCCTGACTTGATTTGATAAATGGAACGCCCCCCACCTCGCCCCGAAAAAAAGAAAAAGATGAAAACATCTGTAAGGAACATCTGGATTCTGCCGTGAATCTCAACAGCCAATCCCTCAGAGTCAGCAGGCTGGGGAGGGCTGGGGAAGGGGTATTCATAACCAACTGCAGAATTCAAATGGGAAGATGCCCCTGGCACCTCTGCCTCCTGCAACAGAGGCATTCAGAATGTTGAACCCTCAACTTCCTCAGGAAGGCCGAGCAGCAGGGGACAGCTTCACTAGAGTAACTACAGCTTCTGGGCTTTGTCCAGTGGCTCCCGAAAAAGTCACTTAGAGAAAGTGGTCGATATAGCCAAGCGTCTATGGATGGGAGTGTGGCATACCCACAGAAACATAGCTGCAGTTGCACCGACAGCACAGGCACGCAACATGTGCACCCCCACACTGATTGTGCAACCTGGACCCTCACACAGGGGTGTGGATGCATGCTCACAGTCATGCACGTCTGGTTGGAGGCATGATACACAGACACAAAGGCATGAACTTACATATGTGTGAACACTCACACACGCACACACACATACAGTCATGGGCTTACATGTGTGTAAACAATCTCTCACACACACACATACAGCCAGGGGCTCACATGTATGTACATTCATGGAAACATCAGTGCAGAAATCCCTAGATCTGCAGCCTGCTTTCCATCAACTTTCTTTTCTCTTTCCTCGGCCTGTGAAACACTGAATACTCCATACCATCACTGAGTGTTCCACACCATCACAGAGTGAGTGCTCCTCATCATCACCAAGTGAGTGTTCCACACCATCACAGAGTGAGTGCTCCACACCATCACAGATAGAGTGTTCCACACCATTACCGAGTGAGTGCTCCACATCATCATAGAGTGAGTGCTCCACACATCACCGAGTGAGTGCTCCACACCATCACCAAGTGAGTGCTCCACACCATCACTGGGTGCTTCACACCATCATTGAGTGTTCCACACCATCACAGAGTGCTCCATACCATCAGTGAGTGAGTGCTCCACATCATCACTGAGTGAGTGCTCCACACATCACCGAGTGCTCCACATCATCACTGAGTGAGTGCTCCACACATCACCGAGTGCTCCACACCATCACCAAGTGACGTGCTGATCCATACCATCCCTGAGTGGGTGCTCTATGCCATCACTGGGTGCTCCACACCTTCACTCTATTAAACCATTCCACTTCTGCTTGTTCTGTGTAACTCAGTGATTGGGGGAGGGGTGCTAGGTATCAGTTTATAAGGATAAGGTAGTAGGTTGTGCTGTTGGGAGCTTAATTTGGGTGGTGCAACTTTCCTAAAGCTCCCGCTGGCTATCTTACACCCCATATTAGTTGTGTCCCCCATTAAATCCCTATCTATGCCCAAGAAAGCCTAGAAACATAACTGCCATAGGCTTGTGCCAGGTGTAGAGCCCAGGGTGTCTCTCACTCCATCCCCTCTGAGTTCTGGCTTCTTTGCACAGCCATTTTAGTAGGGCTGTGTGAAGGGGGGCCTGTCCATGCTCACAATGACCTCCCTGAGACTGCACCCCCGGGGCATGGCCCCAGTCTGTACCCCTAGGTCATGACCCCAGACTGCACCCCCAGGGCATGTGCCCAGACGGGCACCCCCAGGTCATGACCCCAGACTGCACCCCCAGGTCATGACTCCCTGAGACTGCATCCCAAGTCATGACTCCCTGAGACTGCACCCCCAAGTCATGATTCCCTGAGACTGCACCTCCAGGGCATGACCCCCAGACGGCAGCCCCAAGTCATGACTCCCTGAGACTGCACCCCCATGGCATGACCCCCAGACTGCACCCCCAAGTCATAACTCCCTGAGACTGCACTCCCAAGGCATGACCCCCAGACTACACCCCCAAGTCATCACTCCCTGAGACTGTAACCCCAGGGCATGGTCCCAGACTGCACCCCCAAGTCATGACTCCCTGAGACTGCACCCCCAGGGCATGACCCCCAGATAGCACCCCCAAGTCATGACTCCCTGAGACTGCACCCCCAGGGCATGACTTCCAGACTGCACCCCCTAAGGCATGACTCCTTGAGACTGGACTCCCAAGGCATGACCCCAGACAGCACTCCCAAGTCATGACTCCCTGAGACTGCACTCCCAAGGCATGACCTCCAGACTGCACCCCCTAAGGCATGACTCCCTGAGACTGTAACCCTAGGGCATGACCTCCAGACTGTACCCCCTAAGGCATGACTCCCTGAGACTGTAACCCCAGGGCATGACCCCAGACTGCACGCCCTAAGGCATGACTCCATGAGACTGTACCCCCGGGGCATGATCCCAGACTGCACCCCCAGGTCATGACCCCCAGACTGTACCCCCTAGGTCATGACCCCAGACTGCACCCCCAGGTCGTGACCCCACACAGCACCCCATAAGCCCTAGACTGCACCCCCAGGTCATGATCCCAGACGGCGCCACCGGGGCACAGGAAAACTGCTCCCATCTGAATGCTCCCCACACGTGTAGCATCTCTACCTCTGACCCAGGTGACATCTTTTTCAATCATTTCATTTTATTAGGTTTGTTCTGTGCTCACAGTATCTTTCTGTCTCTCCAGCAAAAAAAATTAAAAATAAAACACACAAGGAAAATAATAAATCAGGTGTCTTCCCAGCTTCAGGTGATCTACCAAACTATTGTTTTTGGGATCCCATAAAAGGGTGTCAGCGACCCCTCACACTGACTAATTTTGGCTAGCGTGTGGCAGATTGTACTTCTGGGCTGGGCAGGGATGGAGGATGAGCGGTTGATGTGACAGATAAAGACACTAAAGTCCTGAGGCCATTTGGCCGCTCCCCTTACCTCTTCTCCCAGGCTGTCCTCCAGGAACTGGGGCAACGGAGAATCTTGGGGAGGAAGCTTGCCCCCCCCAGAAGAAGGGACTTGAGACCTCAGGGTAGAGGAGAACTATCCCACCCATTCTTCCTCGGTGGGCAGGACCCCACCCCTCGCTGAGGCCCCCACCAAGGTGGTCAACCACTATCAAGGACTGCCAGGAACATCCGCTTTCCTAACCTCATTGTGCAGTCCATGTTTAGGGCTCTTGCTTTATCAGTTTTTATTTTGTATGATATTCATCACACTGGTTTATTTATGGGGCCCTCGTCGGGAAGGTATTTTTCAGGCCTGGTGAATAAAACATTAGACTTTGCGTCTTGACAGGGTGAGTACGGGGCTCCTGATGTCAGCCTGACAAACCACCTTTTTCTTTTTCCCAACGACTGCATTTTTAGAGAAATTTATTTGTATTTTGTTGGGCATTTATTGTTGTTTTCCCTCTCTCTCTCTCCCTCCCTCCCTCCTTTGGCTGGAGGGTGTTGGTCATAGTAGAATTGTTTCTGTCTGAATGTGGAGCTGCCACTTGCTGAGAAGGGAGACAGAGAACTGGGGTCCTGGGACCCAAGAGAGGAGCTGAGAGCCCCAAGGTGAGCAGCACATGTCTCGCTCTCGGGTCTGGGGTCTGACAGGTGGGCACTCACTTGCCAGAGAGTAAGGCCCTCCCATCACGTGAGTAAATGAAGTTACCTGAACTGAAAGGCAAAGGTGCTGACGGCTTGGTGGGCAAAGGTGGTGGGGGCAGGTGTGCAGCCTCAGTGAGATGGCACAGTGGATAAATGAGAGAGAGAGAGAGAGAGAGAGAGAGAGAGAGAGAGAGAGAGAG
>LOJH01007661.1:0-30680 GCA_001685095.1 Ellobius talpinus
GTGTTGTTATTTCGGGGTATAAGCTAGCCATGCAGGAGCTGGGCCAGACAAAAAACAGGCCCGCTCCCCTTTCACTACAAAATGGCGCCCCCTCTCCCCTATCACTACACCCCCTCCTTAGAAACACTGTCCTTCTGTGCTCCCCGATGTATTTTTATTTCACCTATATTTTCTGTTTGTTCAGGAGACAGCAGTAATCCTCTGGTATTAGGAAATGCTACCTTCCCTAAGCAGGGCTTCCAAAAACGATGCCTGAACCTCAGAAGATAGGCAACCCAGAGCAAGAAAGGGAATAGCTTTTTCACGTGCTATTATCAGAAATCACAGTCTAAAAAGATGACCATGGAGGTGTAATCTATACTAAAGTCTCAAAACTGAGTCATCCTTAACTACTTGAAACCCACATTTTCATTTTATGTGCCCTTTGGGAAGGTGGTGGCAGAGTGAAAAAAAAGATCTTTCAGTGACAGTCACCATTTTTCATAAAGAAATAAATAGTTGGAAGAAAAAGCAGGTTCCTGGTACAAGATTCCGTTCGTGACTGAGTCAGACTCCAGTATCTGGTTCCCTCCATTCCCAGTCACCTTCACCTTAGAATCCATAGTGTGAGACATCGGTAATACATTTAGCTTCAGAATTAGCTTGGACAGTGACAGCTACAAATCATTTGCATACTGCCTAGGATCTCTGATTTTACTAACAGGTGAACAGATTTGTGTTTATCAAAGGCAGCTCCTTCGATGCAGTGATTCTCTGTAAGACTGTTCTATGGGAGAAATTAAGGAGACTATTGGAAATCTTGATAAATGTAATCCCACGTAATGTTCAATTCTAATTCTCTAAAACTGCTTAACACTGGCATCGAATTTCCTTCAAAGTCAATTCTCATGATCTGTGTGGAACGGACTGCTGTGAGCTCAATTCTTTAAGAATCATGGGAGTTTAAATAGCAAGAGAACAAAATGAGGAAGGAAGAACCAGCCATGATCGAAGCGTAACTAACATGCGTCACAATGAAGTGTCCAGCATTTCAGCAGAGGTATGTATACACATATGCCTTACCTTACAGCGAACATTCTAAATGGCGGTCTTCATTCTCTAGATTTTTTTCAAATGACAGAAACATTTGCTAACAACAGGAATACCACAAATTTTAACAAATACACTCTTCCATAACCTTTATTCCCTTCCATTATGTGCAGACTTTTTAAAATGTCATTATCAAGTCATATTTGTCTGTTTCTTGAACTTAGGAACCATGTCATTTTCTGTCCACTTTATGCTGAGCCTTCTTTTTAAATAAAGTGTTTTCAAATACAAAACTATATTTCTTGTGCAGTACCCTTGTACATGTAAATTTATACATATGTATACATGTATGTATATATACATGTATGCTGCATCCATCAATCATTTTCACCAACACAAATTAAAGTTAACAATCTTTACTCTAGTTAATGGATGTTCACTAAAGCATGGGGTATAGATAGGGTAACTAGACTTTTACAGCTTAAGAAACAGTTTTACATAAAGGGACAACATCTGATTATATAGGTTTATTCTAATACATAGATTCAAATACTTTAAGAGAAATTGCTGTATGTGCTGTTTGGGAGATCATGGGTGGTCAATTTTTATTTCTGAAGGATGGATTCTTTGTTGTTGTTGTTGTTAACTTGTGTTCATTTTAGAAATTGGAAAATGATCTAATACAAAACTGGTACAGTGGGTAATCAAGTTTGTTCACATTGTTTGGAGTCAGCAAACTCATTAAATATTTGCTTCCCTTGTTTTCAGTTCTAATACTCTGTTTGAACTTGACTCTGGTTTTCCTACATGGTACCTGTTGGCAAGTGCTAACATACTAACCTAGCAGGTCTAGGGAATGTGTTACAAGGCAAAAAGGCCATTTAGGAAGTAGTTTGATATTTCCTTAATGATTCAGAATTAACTTCCTCTCTCTTCTGGAAATTTACATATTTAATCACAAGTTGGCTTCAGAGTGGCATGATTATGAATAAACATTTTTCTAATAGCAGCCTAGATACATTAGATTTAGTTTGTTTGATTGATGAGGTCCATGTAAGTAGGAAGGTGTACAACAGCAAGCCGCAGGAGGATTCGGAATAATGAAAAGTGATGCTGTTCATGAAAATTGTGGAAGGGCTTTAAAAATCTCCAATTTAGGGGAAAATATTGGCATTTATAATCATGGCCTTCTATCTCATTTTAACCAGATTTTATGTTCTTAATAAGTGCTTGCATCCTAACTAAGAGAATCTGCTGAGCCTTTTACTACAGAAAGACAGAACCATGCTGGGCATGCTATCAGAATTCTACAGAAAGTTTCTATTTGCAAGAATTTCCCACCTAAAGAATTACCCAGAGCAAGGATGTTCTGTGACATGGCACCATTGAAACCAGTTAGCTTGACACCAGGCCTCATTAAAAACTGTCACAAAGTGAAAAAAATTTCCCATATAAAAGTTAAATATATATACTATATATACCAAAATCTAAATTATCAATTGATAGATAAAAACAGAAATTCTTTACTTAGAGCACGCATGAGTCAATGATCAATACAAATGACAATGGGCATTCTCTAAGATGCAAACATACCTCGAGGGAGGAAACAAATCATAGATGGAGTGAGAGGTTGTTGTTGTTTGGTTGGTTGGTTGGTTCTGAAGCTGTAGAACTCGGACACAGTTGTGTTCCCATCCTTGGAGGGATAACTGGAAATCTTGTTATTTTCATCTCCCACACATTTATCTTCTATCAGCTCCTTCCCTGTTGCCATTTTCTCTCCTGAACAAGCCGGCTACTGATTGCTTCTGCTTGGCTGTGTGAACCAGCACTTCAAATATGGCCTTCTGCGGATTCTTTTCAAGACTCAGCTGGACCTCTGATTCTTGACCCTCTCATCATGCTCAAATTCCCACATTCAATTAGTCACCAAGGTCTGTAAATACCTTGAGTGGCGCTCTGAAGAGTCCCCAAACCAAAACAACAGCTGGGAACTTATTAGACATGCAAATTCCCAGAGTCCACCTCAGACCTCCAGAATCAGAAATGGAGGGGATGACCAACCTTGGTTTTAACAACCCCTCCAGGTGGTTTCTTAGCAGGCTGGAATTTGCCCTTCATTTCCCTAGATAAGTAGTTCTCAACCTTTAGGTCTTGGCCCCTTGGGGGGGCAAATGATCCTTTCATGAGGGTTGCATATCAGATATCCTGTATATCCAATATTTATATTATGATTTATAACAGCAGCAAAATTACAGTTATGAATTAGCAACAAAAATAATTTTCTGGTTGGGGATCACCATAACACCAAGAACTGTATTACAGGGTCACAGCATTAGGAAGGTTGAGAACCACTGCCCTAGAACAAACACTTTTCAACTTAAGCTTTCAGATCTTTCCTATCTCCATCCAGCCTCTTGCATATTTTTGAAGTTTTAAGCGAACTTCCAAACAAACACTCATCTTGCTAAATAACTTCTGATAACTGACTAAAGATTAACTAAGTAAATAAATGTCTCAGTCTGCCATTCAAGGCTTTGTATAACATGTCCCAAACAGTTCATTCTAACTAGTACCTACCTCAAACCTCTGATGTATGCATTTCTTCTTTCGTGAACTTGTTTTTTTTTCTCTAAATGGCAGTATTCTACATAACCTATCTTCTCTGGGTCACTTCTGTAGCAGAGTCTATATCATTTAAGATGCATTGGTTTCAATCTGCCCTGTCGAATTTCTCAATGTCATTCTAGTTTATGAACTTCTTGAAGTCAGAAAATCTCTTGTGTTTGCTGTCTCAGACAATGAGCACAAAGTCCTATCCCTAATCAAAAGAAGCTTTGGAAAGAGCTGATAACGCCTTTCTACCTGAGTTCAGAACCAGTTACTTCTTGAAGAGTGAGAATAGAAAAACATTAAACCTGGGGCAGCACAGCCCCAGCAAGGGAAAGTCTGATATATTACCATTTACTGGGTGGCACATAGGAAGGCTCTGAGCTCATTTCAAACAAAGGATTTGGATGTAAACTGGAGAAGTAAATAGGACTGAGGTAATGAGTTTGCTAACCCTTTTCCCCATGGGGTCAGTAGCATTTAAAAGCATACATCTGAAAAATGTTTCTTTCCCCAGGGCGGCTAGACACTCTGACTATAGTCTCTTTTAACCACAAGAGGTCAAAGTTCTACTTTCTATCACCATACTTAGTAGCATGAGTGCATGCTTTCCTGGTTGGTTTCTTTTGTGCTTCTGCTTAAAATTAAGGCAGGCAGCAGGAAATTGAGACAGAGGAATCCAAGGACTTTCCCAGCTCTAGCGGGCAGAGGGTTTGGGAAGAAATTCTGACTTAATGGTTTCGACTGGTTCAGCTTCTTCCAATTTCCTTGCATTAATCACACCCACCCCACACCCCACCTGATTATGTATGTTGCTCACCCCTCCCCCATCACCTGTTACTCTGTTATTCAAACACTACTGCATCAAATAGCTAAGCCTAGCTTAATAGACACGCTGTAAAGTGATATGCCCCAAATCCAGTGGTTTAATGGAAATCTAGGGGAGGGTTTTTTTTAAAATGCTGGAACAGAGTAGCTCAAAAATGCATTTTCAAAGAAAACTCTGGATGCTTCTAGATGTCCTTGAAGCATTTCCTCCACCTGCCAAAAATTCACTCCTAGGATTATGTTACCAGGCATTGTTGAAATCTGGTAGAATAATTCATCAGCATACTTTGAAATGACGGAACACATCCAGTGCAGTGTACATTTCAAATTCCCCTGAAACTTCATTACGTTGATGATAGGAAGCTGCTCCTATAATCCAAAGCAACAGTTATTCTTCGGATCGACACCCTGTTGTTCTTTAATAAACACATTTTTAAAGTCATCATGGTTGACTTCAACCTCACTTATTTCAGTCCTTTGAATTTTAAGTCAGAAAGGTTTTACAGATCCCCCCCCAACTTTCTCCTTAACAGGTGGTGCACCAAAAGGGAAAACACCATCAACACACAATCCCTGTTCCAAGGGCCACAGAGAAAGAGTTGAAAAGTTTTTTTGTCTTTTTACTGTAGACATTTTCTAAGATGAAAGCACAAAACCATGGCACCTTGTTTTCTCAGTAACACATTAAGAAAGGAACTTGATCAAATGGGTAGAAGTTGAGCAGTGAAAACATAATCAGAGACTGGGAATGTAGCTCCACAGTATAACCCTTGTCTAACATCTACTAGGCACTTTTGACTGATGCTGGGGGGGATGGGGAATACACACACATGTTTACAAATCTTTCATCTCTTTCATCTAAGTTGTCTACAGTTTTTCCCCCTAAGGCTCAGGAAGTATGAACCGCAATTGTATTCTAATTTTGCCAGAGTATCCAAAAGTATGCCATTCTAAGGGCTAATCTGATATTTGGGGATATGAATCATTCAAATCCACGATCTTAGGAGAAATGAAGGAGAAGAAAAGGCAGTAGGCTGCTGTCAGGGAAATGCTGGAACAAGTCCAGAGAAGGCCAAAGAGTGTTCTTGGCAGCATCCTGCACCTCTCTCTCCAGCCCCAGTAGGGATATGTTGCTGAGGTGTTATGAGGAGGCAGGCAGGAATAGAGGGCAGGACTTGCTGTGGAAATAAGCCTGCCTGTTTTTCTAAACATTCATATCAGCTGATTTGCCTGTTGTAATGAAGGTTGGGAAAGACAGTCAGCCCGGGCTATGATGACAGCCTTCTACATTTAAATTCCATTTTGAAGGCATTTTCCTTCAATCACTCCTTTTATTTCATACGAATTTTGATGGGGAATTAGTTGTTATCTTAAATATCTGATTTCTATGAACACAATACTTTACTTAAAGAGGCAGATGACCAAGTAAGAAATATGTATCTAACATGGGTTGAAAATTTTAGCCGTGGATATTTTATTAATTATTGTTTATTTTAAAATTAGGAGCTGGCAAAGTAGCTCAATTCTAGAGCACGCATCATGCAGGTCATGGGTTCTATCGTAAGTGCTGTAGAAATTAAATGAATAGATAAATACTAATAAAATTCATGACATTCCTCCAAAGACATTGTTTTATAAGTGCATAGGAAGACCTTGAGTCTTAATTATAAGAAATGAAAAGGAGTTTGTTGCATCACACCTAATAATGGTGTTAGTTTTAATTCTCTGAATTCCCTTTTCTAGCAACAAATACAATCAGCTATACCACCACTATTTCAGAAGACACAACTCAATCAAAAAGTAGTACCAAGATGCTTGAAATTCTACTACGAAATTTCCATTTAGTTGTCATGAGTCCCTGTAAAATGTGACTATTACAAAAGAGTCTCAGTCAAAACGACCTTAATACAGGAGGAAGAAAGGACTCAGCAATTAGGAACACTTTCTACTCTTTCAGAGAACCCTGGTTCAGTTTGGTTCCCAACAACTACGTGGAGGTTATACCACCAACTTTAACTCCAGGGAATCTACCATCTCTGAATACCAGGCACACAAGTGGTACACACACATTTACATATGTGCAAGCCAACATTCACACACATAAAAATATTTTTTAAAAAAATACATCGATATGGATGAAACTATCAAATTCCAAAGTGATAGCTGGGTTTAGGAAATAAAGAAGCCTCAGAAAGTAGCATAGGCAACAGGAGAACAGAAGAAAGTCACAGAGGGTGTGAGGTCCTAATCACCAAACAGTCCTACAGGGGCAACGGAAAGGCAGCTCAAATGAAAAGGCAAAGCAAAGAGATGAGGACAGAGGAAGCCATTTTCCCCAAAGACAAAAGTTTGCCTGAAATCAGTCCCACTTAGAAGGAAATCCGTGAGACTCTCATTTTCTCACAAAGACATGGACGACAAGTGGATGACAGTGTCGGAGTGTGGATAGCTGAATTGTTCTGAACTATATCATGCTTACATAGTATATTATTCATCAAAATCATTTCAACGAATGCAAAGTCTCTACTGTCCACATTTAAATTTGTCTTTATGGTTCACACAACATAAGCATTCCACAACTTACTTCAAAATCAGCCAGAAAGTTAAAAGGCAGGAATAGTCTATAGTATGCTCATTGTCAACTCTATGTATAAAGACTCATGGATGTATTTTTTAATAACTATCATTTATATTTTTATTTTATCTATGTAAAAGCTCCTAGATAATGGTATAAACAAAAGTAAAAGGAATGGTCCAGAACTTCAACAATCTACAACCTAGATTTGGAGACATACACAGCTTATTTATTTTTCCATATGTATCTGTATGCCCATCCCAAATGCTGCTCACATCACCGACAGTCAGATCCACCAGGTATTTATGTGGGGCTGGGCTGTGAACTGAAGTCCTCTGGCGACAAAGACTTTGCCCACTGACTGAAACATCTCTCTAGCTCTAACAAACACATTTAAAGAAAATCGAAGACAGGATATAAATTGGGCATTGTCTGCTTCTGACAGTAGACACAAATTGTGTGAAAATGGAACGTTCTTCAGCTTGGTACATTCTCAGGAAGTCCATAGAGAAAGTAAGATTGGGACCTGAAAAGTCAGGTAAGGTTTGGCCAAACGGTGATTAATGAATTGGAACTAACACAGCAGATCAAATAGGATTGCTTGGTGGGAAGTAGTTAAACTGAGTTTAGAGCTATTATTGAGAGTAGCCCAAGGTAGAAAATAAGGGAAACAGAGCATAGGGCTTGGATCTGACTGGGGGCAGTGGAGTGGTCAGGATTTGGTTTCACTGAAAAAAAATTGGGGTATCAAGCCAAAGAGAGCTCCAAGTATACTCACTCCAGAGATAACTCCATCATAACAAGCTCTCATTGAGGCAAAAGAAATGCAGCTTTTATTATTCCCAATTTTGGAGACAATTTGTACAAGGTTGTTGAGTACAAGAAAGGCAGATTCAGACTAGTACAGGCTGTGTCTGAATAAACCATTCCATTTTCTGGATCCATTTCCTAATGTGTAAAATTATGGGAGTCACACAAAATCAGACTAGCTAATCCTACTCTGTGAACCACAGTGAGTTGAACGACACCCCCCACAAAGCAAAGAGAAGAAAAACCAAGTAATTCTCAGGGAAAAAAAGAAGAAGCGAGCACAGGAGGTTTTTAAATAAGTTTCTCTACTCTCTTCCCCTTAACAACTTCTCAGAGGTAACAGTGTTAACAGCTTTGTGTAGTTTTCAGCCTTTTTATGCATATGTGAACATTTATGTAATCTTTGGCATTTTAAAAGGATGAGAGCATAATTGCATAAATAAAGATGACCTTAAATCGAAAAAAGGAAGAGTAAAAAAATACAGCACCGCAATGCTCACTGGCTCCTAAACACCAGGCAAATTATAAGCTCTCATTTCCTATGGCTCAAGAATGGGAAGTGCGTGGGGGGGGGCTTCTTCATTCAAGTACCATTTCTAGAGCCTCCTTACCATTCACATCACATGCTATACTCTGCCCAATTCCCACTTGCTTTCCCCTAACATCCCAGTATCCCCCAGCCTACAGACCCTAGTGTTGAGCCTTCAAATTTCACCTACTCCTCCTCCTCCAAGATAAAGTTGGCTCAGAATATTTTGTTCCAGCTATTATCATTCTAGCTAATGCTTCAGTTTCAACCACTCAACACAGGGTTCCCAAGTTCAAGGCCATGCTTCCAACCTCTTGCTACATCACACAGCAAAACTGACTGACCAATGAGAAAGAAATGAGGAGACAGAAACACCACATACTGGCATCTGGTGCCACAAGTCATCCCTTCAGTTCAGGCTTCTGGGTGACAGTTAATAAAGATTGTGTCCCAACGAATCACTCCCTCTTTATCTTGCCAGATTTTCTCATTCTCTCATGCATCTTCACTGACAACCTGTGTTTCCTGCCCCACGAGGGCCTTCACTTCCACAGTCTCACTGATGTTATGACCCGCTTTCATCTTGAGGGCTCTCCATCTTTTTATCTTTAAGTAAAATGCTGGGCCACATAGTAGATGCTGAGTAAATAATTACTGAAGAGCTAAGGCTCCAGTTCTGCATCTCCAACCCTATGTTGGGCTTCGTATGGTGTCATCCCTTTGCTACTTCCAAATTCACAAGCATGGAACAGAAATCACCGGCTTCCTGCCAGGTCTGCTTCGTCTGCATTACGTTCTTATTTCCTCCAGCTGTACTGTACTTATATCACTTCTCCTCCTGTAACTAATTATTAAGTCAGGCGATGTCTTTTTTCTTTATGCCACCCAGAGATATGCAAGGCAATCTGTTAATATAAGGTCCATTTTATCTGCATAGTTATGACTGTCCTACCAAAAAAGCCTCTGCAGATCAAACTGACTTAAATATCGTAACTCCCTAGTGCATTTGTTCATCCATTATGGAGTTTTCTCCCCTATACATAGTTGTGATTATTGAGTACCATTATAAAGAAATGTTTGAAGACTATTTCAAATGCTTAAATCTTTCCCTAACATTCAAAGGCCACCACGATCTGGTCCCACTCCAGTTTTCCAAAATTATCATTTATTATTTCTTTAGAGAAAAACTTCATCTCACCCCAATGACTTTATTCCACTTTCAAAGAAGGTGTATGTGCATGTGTGCATGTGTGCTTAAACATGAAGGCAGGCCCTTGGCTATATGTGAGGGTATACCTTAGCTAAGAGTGTTTCTTCATTTGGAAACGTCTATCCTAAGTCCTAACAATACTGTAGGGTCAATTGACCTTTCGGAAGCCTTCAACTCTTCTATTCATAACCTCTTTTTATACTTAGAGAGGTAAGATTACAGACTTCGTATTGCTTGATAGTTCTTTAAGGACAGGTCATATATTTCTATATTGGTCCTTCCTAGGTTCACCAGTGACAGGTAATGTTTTTTACTCCCTAGTTAAAAGTTCTCAAAGTATTTATTAATACTAAAATTCCATTTCCATTGGTATCTCAAACAGCCATTGTTAAGCTGCACTATCCCTTTCACATGTAAAGGTACAGAAGAGCTAATTTTAGAATTCTATAAGTAAGCAAGTTTTGCTAGTGAGAGACAGCACAAAGCATAACAAACATAGTAACTCATGCTCAGTTGAACATCTAACTTTTTTCCTCTCCTGAAAATTGCTTTTGCATATTTGTTTAAAAACACTAATGCAAGACTATACTTTCAAGGATCATTTCCATAGTTCGTTAAAAACACTAATGCAAGCTTTAAGGGAAATATCTTACACTTTCAAATGTCATTTTTTAACTGACAACTTTAAAGACAAAAACAGGTTTTAAATCACTGAAGAGTAAATATTTGGGTGGAAAGAAACAGGTTTATTGGTTTTTTTTAAGGTTGTACTTTAAATGTGGTTCAAGAGTACAGTTCCTGGGATGGAAAATTCCTTTAGTTACAAACCTAAAAAAGTGCACAAGTTAAATACAAAAAGTCATATCCTAGACGTTGAGTGTAACAGAACAAAAATGTTCATTACTACAGTACTGAGAAATAACAATCTAAATTTTGAGGAACTAATTTCGTAAAGGATGAGTTTGAATTGGACCAAATCCTGAGTTTTCTTCCTTCACTCCAAGTTTCTTTTCTATTTTAAACCAGTGGCAACAGAAATGTCTTTGTCTGAAAAGTTTGCAATGCTGAATCTTAAGTGACAGAGCAGGTAGCTTGGCTTCTGCTCCTTGTCACTCCTCAAAGAGAGAAAAACATCGTGGAGAAAGTAATTTTGCTTTTAATTTCTGGAAAACTCATTTTTCCCATCAATCTTCATAACTCTCTAACATAAACAGTTAAAAACGTACAGGCTGGTCAATCACTTCACCCTGATTTGGGGAAATATTCCACATTAATTTAAAGAACACATGGCAAAATCAAGTCTTCTTACTACTTAAACAACCTAAAAGTTGCTTGTTCCTAACACTATCAAAACTCTAGGAGACTATTATGATCCCAGGATATATTTCCACATCATAGTTTTGCAAAAGAAAACAAAAATACTCTAGGCTAAAGGGTCATGCTGCATGCTGTGAATTTTTTTTAGGTCACTGTATATTTCAAGTACAGAAAAAGTTTTTGTTGTTGTTTTTTATGTTACAGCAAGTACTTCAGAACCACATCTAGAAAGAAAATGAGAACAATTTGAGAATTTGCTGTTTCATTTAGATGGAGAGGGTAACAAATCAACAATCATTGTGTCTTGGCTAAAAATGGGATGCCTGCCCTGTGCAACTACAATTTGACAAAATAACAGCAACTTTGAGAAGGCATACCATGCGAGGCAAAGTTGATAATTTCAAATATGTGATTCCCATTTTAACCTACCTTAAGTAAGAACCGAAAACCCAAGAAATAACCAGCTTAGATAATTAAACAAAGCAAGGAGCAATACAAAAATGCTGAACAGCAAGCAGTTTGTAAACCATCTAAATCAAATAAAGTCAAGACAAATTAAATAAAGACCAGAAACCACATAAATCAAATAAAGTCAAGACAAATGAAATAAAGACCAGAAACCATTTTCTCCTGAGCACACAGAGTCCCCCAGAATCACAGAGTTGATGAATGAGAGGCACCAGTGAGGATGTGTGCAGGCAGGCGCCTGCACACAATGGATAGAGAAGCATGGAGTCCCTGAGCGACAAACATTACATATGTAAAGCTCTACTTCTCCACATCATAGCAAGAAGAGCACGCAGGGTAAAGTTCACACTGTGTTCCAGATCAAACAGAGCAAAACCATAGCTCCTATTGCAAATGTCTTCTTCTCCAGAAACAACCAAAGGTAGAACTGAATGAATGGGTGTGGGGCAGAGTAGTTAGGGGAAAGAGAGCTAGGGAAGGAGAACCATGAGAAAAAAGTTGGGGGCCCTGGGAAAAGCTTAAATGGATTAATACCATAAAAGGCCCTACTAGTTCACATTTCTTTCCCTCCCCTTCTGTAATTTTATTAAATATAAGCAAACTTCCTGAGTCTTGACCGAGACCTGCTCTAAATTCAGGGTAGCTGTATGTCCTACACAAATGGCCCCTTTGAGGAGAAAGGATCTTTTTTTTTGAAATCACCTTTGTGATCATGGATAAAATGAGATCAATTTCCATGGCAAAAGTTGAATCGCATGCAGCAGGCAGTAAATTGAATCTCCAGTTCCCAAAGTTTTGATTCCTACTAGAAGCATAAGCTATGCAAAAGTTCCAGACATTTTCTAACTTGAAAAAAAGTTTGTTTGGCTTAGCATATTTAGAAGATCACAAGGAATCCCTTTCAGTGTTTTTAGCCTCTGACCTATTATTCATAAAGGGGTTGTTTAGGCTACCGTGTGGTGGGGGTCAAATGTAAATGGTTTAAAATATTATAGTGGTTTAAAAAATAAACAAGATGTGTAGAAAGTCTGTTGACATAGCTTTTGTCTAATAAAATGATAATATAATGGGGGAAACTGCACAGACTTCGAATAAGAAGTTGGGTCCCACTCAGTAGTAGTCATTTGCACTGGACAAAAGCTTCAACACACGTGTTCAGCACTTTATCAGAGACAGGGAGACGGGCCTGGGAAGTCATCACCTAGGTACTCAGAATAGGCTCCTGCGTTCGTTCCTCTCAGCACTATCCCCTGGGCCAGGTGGGGGAGCGAGATACAAGTTTGTCTTTAAGTGGCACAAGAGACGAAAAAGGTCATCTAGCTCTTCTCTCTCTGCACACAGGAAGAACCCAATTCAATGCCACCACCACTCCTGGTGTCGCTCCGCCCCAACTTCTGTGTGTGTGTCGTGTGGGGGGCAACGCTGGGGTGTTTTAGCCCACGCATCCCAAGATGCCTCCATCTCATCTAGGCTAAGTTCTGGGCCACCCCCCGCCCCCCAGTCCCCAACCGTGCCACAATCAAAGAGCCAACAAGCACAGGTGCATAAGGTTCTGGCCTGTTTTTAATCTTGCCCCCCTCCCCACAACCCCAACCCCCATTTACTGTCGCGCCTCAGCCGTCCCAATCTCCCGTGCAAAGCACCTTCTAGCCCGGACGCCAGGAAACACCTCGAGCTTTACTTCGGGGTCACCTGGAGAGGGATCGGGCCTTCAGGTTTGCCCGGTGGCTGCCCCCCGTCACGTGGATGGCAGAGGAGGCCTGGGCTTTCTCACCTGCATCCCGGGCACTTGGACAGCCACCGGTGAGTGGGCCATGGAGGCGAGTGCTACTTTGCGCTGCTTCTGCGGTGGTGGTGCCTTGGGCTCAGACTGGCTCCTCCCACAGGGGTAGCTCGGCTGCTCTCCCAGGCTTCTCGATCGGGGCCTGGAAGGACGCAGAGAAGTGGAGTTAGTGGGTTGGTGGCTTGCAGCCTCCACTCTCCCACCGCCCCCCACCCTTCCTGGGAGGTGAGCGGTTCGCGGCACTGCTCCCCGGGACTCAGTTTACCTCTCAGATGCCCGCCCGCCGAGGTCGTGGCCAACTGCGGTGCTGCTCCTCTTCCTGAATGCAGGGCTGTACGTGAGGCAGTGGCTGGAACCTGGGCTCCAGTGATGCCGCTCAGCTGCGCCTCGCCGCTTTAGGAAGAAGAGGTGGAGGCGCCCCAGCAACCCGCCCGATCGCTTAGCCTGGGAGGCGGTTGGGGGCGGTTCCCCAGTTGGCCCTGCCTCCACCCCGCTGCCGGGTGGTGTCGGGGAAGTGGAGGCTTCGGGCTGCAAAGGGGTTTGGCTAAAGTAGCTAGAGTCAGAGAAGCACGAGGCTCTCCGGATTCGGGGGTAGCAGCAGAAGCCCTGGGTCGAGAAACCTGAAATACGACTGGGCCTGGAGAAAGAACAGAAGAGTTTGCGAGAGAGGGAGTGGGTTGGGGGATATGAGGGCGACCCAGATGAACGCGGCCACGTTGCAGAGCTGGGGTGCGTGTAGCCACCCAGAGGTCTGGAGTTGTGAAAGTTTTGCTTGGCTCCCCCACCTGGCCGAGGGTGGGGCCACCAAGCCAGACACCTGCTCCTTCATGCCATAGGTTCCTTCCCTCTTGCTCTTCAGCTTTCTTACCCCTAGACATGCATGCCTCAAGTCACTTTAACCTGAGCCTGTCCCTCCCTTAGGTTATCAGTTGAGGAATGACCTCGCTGAAACTTCTCACAATTTCTGCGTGTGTAAAAGAGAGGCGATTGGAAAACGGATCACCTATTGGCAGAAAAATTAATGAGGATAACAGAGGCAAGGAGCATGAGATTAGATCTTTGGCAGTACAGACAGTTGAATTCAGTATACAGAGCAGTGACTACTGCCTTTTTTTCCAACTTGAGCTTAACTCCAGGAGCAAGGCAAGCCCCTTTTTCAGGAACCCAAAATCAGCAGTGACTGCTAATAGTAGCTCTCACAGGAATCTAGGGAAGCTGTTTTGTGTACATAGGAGGGGCTAACAGTCAAGTGCCAGACTAAAATGAGGACACACCTTACAGTTTGTTACGAGGCTGTGTATCCAACACACTGGTCAGAAGCTCTAAGTAGACGCCCCACAAATGCTAGCCTTCATTTATAACTTTTCTCTAAGGAAAGTAGCTCCTTACTATCAACACAGCTATTACTAATGAGTTCATTCGCTTTGGGCCAGAGACCCCTAAAGTTCAGACTTTGAGTTTTGGAATGAGTTACTGTGACAAGAGCTCACCTGGGTCACACTGTTTTCTCCCCCGTTGAGCAAATGGAGCAAAAGGCTCAGCCAAGTAAATATTTGACTCAGATATTGCAATTAAAAAGTGATGCATCAGAGAATTCCAGTCGCGGTCCCCCCTGACTACTTACTACCTTCTGTATGGTTTCTGTTTACTTGGAAGATCATTAAACAATAGCATTGCCTCTTCCTCACTCACAGTTCCCCAAGTCTAAGTGTTCTTTATTGCTACCCAATGGTAGGCCCCAATCTAGTGTCTATTTCTCAATAGTCTTACACCTACTTTATACTAGCCTACCCAGAAGCATGCAATGCCACCTAAACTTTAATGTCCATAGAGATCTCAAAGGAGTTTCCTTCTTGGTTTACTTTTTGTTACTTTTTGTCTGTTTTTTTTTTTGTGTGTGTTTTGTTGAGACAAGGTCCCACTGTGTGGCCCTGGCTGTCCTGGAACTCCCTATGTAAGCCAGACTGACCTCAGACTCACAGAGATCCACCTGTCTCTGCCTCCTGAATGTCGGGATTAAAGGTGTTCACTGCCACCATACTGAGCTCAGAGGATCTTTTCAAAGTAAAGGTTTTGAATCTGCAAGTTTAGAGTTAGCCCAAGAATTTGCACTGTTAGCGAGATCTGAGACGATGAGATGGCACAGTGATTCTTAGATCAGGTTTCGAGTTAGTCATGTGACTCCAGCTCCATCACTAAAGACCCACCTCAAGTAAGGACATTGAACTTTCTTAGACCCGACACCCAATCTTCATAGCTTCTCTATGCAAACTTTCAAAATCTTACTGCATGTACATGAAAGCAATGCTAACATTGTTGCTGTTTCTTTGTACTTCAGGCATTGAAAGACTTACATTTGCCACCAACCCTAGAGATCCAGTTTCTCTTCTATGAAAATTATCCAGGAAGAATGATGGCTCTTTGTTGTTGTTTACTGCTGTGTTCCCAGAACCTAGAATGTTCTATGACACAGAGTAGGTCTTCAATAAATATTTGTTGATTGAGGGAATGCACTTTCTTAGAATGCTTTGCTGATGTTGTTAGGTGTATTCTAGGGACACTATATTTTATTGTATTATCAGGGTAAACTAGTAGGCACTGCTCTTGGTTAAACTTGAAGTTGGTCACTTTTTTATATGTTGTACCATTCAATTTTGGCCTACTGTGTTCTTTCTCGTTCCTTAAATTTCATAACTACCTAGGAGAATGTCATATGATTCTAGTAAACAAGTGAACTCTAAATGTATCAGAGAAATGACATCATTCTAGCCTAGAATGATGTAGTAATATGGGACAATTAACACTAAACATTGAGATCTAGACTACTGAGATGAGTGTTTTTATTTTAGATGTGTGAAGCTTGAATAAACCATTCGTTATATTGATAAAGAACATTTGGGAATTTCCTTGGGGTTCCTTATGGTTCTGTTTATGTTTTTCTTATATTACGTGTGTGTTATATGTGAACATGTGCATAAAACATTTTGAAGGTATAAATGTTTGAAAATGATCCAAATATCATGAGTACTAGGACACACACAAACACACACCACTATTTCTCATGATTTTAAATTAAAATGGCAAATTATAGTTTGCTTTTAATATCACACATCTACATGCACACACACACACACACACAATGCTTGACTTTTACTTCAGGATGTCTGTCCAGAATCTAATAATACAGGTTGAATGTCTCTCATCTGAGTGCTTGAGAGAAGTGTCTCAGATCCAGTTTTTCAAATATGGGGCTGTTTACACAAGCATCAGGTTGACATTCAAAATTTCAGAGCATTTTGGATTTCAGACTAGGGACCCCCCACAGCCTGTAAGTTACAATGTATTACCACAGTTCAATGGAAAATGTTCCATGAGGACAGACAAAAGATCTGATGATTTTTTTGGTAGCCTCATAGATTATAACACAGCACCTTAGACAGAATTTAGTGCTTGCTTGATACATATGATCTGATTTCTATGATAAATGAAGATTATGTGATGAATTAGCGAAGCAAATAAATTCCATGTCAGTATCCATGATCCCTCCAAAATTAAAAAAATTGAACATCTATCTGCCCCAGTGAGATGGATTAGCAACTAAAGATACTTGCCAACAAGGCTGAGCTTTAGTTCAGACCCTAGGATCTATATGGTGAAAGGAAACTAACTTGAGAAAGTTGTCCTCTGATCTCCACTTGCATGCCATGGCAAGGGCAGGCCTACACATATGCATGCACACAAAGACACACACACAAATAAATAGCTAAATAAAATGTAACATCTAGGGATTGAATTTGCTGATATTTATCATACTTTCCAATATTAAATATTTAACTTTATTCATGTTTATAAATATTTAGCTGATGGACTGATTCATAGCAAATATGTAGGTTCTCAACTAGGATCAATCTTTACCTCTGATAGAAAATATTTGGGTATAATAAATAATGAGGGAATTCTACCACTCTCTAGTTGATAGAGGCAAGGGGTGCATAACAAAGAATTATCTCCTTTGAAATGTCAGTGGTACCACAACTTAAAAAACCATGTCCTCCCTTCATTATTAGAGGCACTACTAATCAAGTAACACACTTGGGAATCTGTGTTCTTTGGGTATTTTATCCCAGTGTGCTATCTGTAATAAAAAATAATCATATGAAACCATGTCAAGTGAGCCATATAAACAAAACAATACTATTATGTCATCATTGTACCACAAAACACCTTTTCCCAAAATGTGAACATAATGGCAAGAAATACGTTTGTTACCCACTCTCCCTCACACACAAGACTTGCATATTTTACTTCAAAATGATATCAAACAGAAAAGTTTAAGGAAAATATTGGTTTGCTTAAAACATAGTCATTGGGCAGATTTTAATATGCCAGACATTATCTAAGAGCTTTCAAACATAATAATTTATCAAGACAAATGTGAGCCTTTAGTCCACAAACTTTTAAAAAAGGGCCTCACAGTATGAATTTTTATATTTTAAGCCTAATGTATATGTTGAACTATATAAAATGTACAAAGTGTAATGACAAATGATACAATTGTCTGGATTTTATTCAATTATTGAAATATATTCAACCTAAGGAAATTACTTGGGTGATTCTTGAAGTTTACCATTCAGTGTGATATGAATATGTGGATTCATGCTATAAGCTACTGAGTTGATATTTTGAAGTAAAGCATTCAAGGATCTTTTTGTTGTTGTTGTTGTCATTGTTGGTTTGACTGTTTTGGAGACATTGTCTCACTGTGTAGTCTTGGGTAGCATGGAACTCACTGTGTAGACCAGGCTGGCCTCAAACTCACAAAGATCTGCCTGCCTCTGCCTTCCAAGTACTAAAAATTAAAAGCATGCAACACCATACACCACCATACACAATAGGTTTTTTTTTGTAAAAGCATGTTTGATATCTCCAATCTTTTCTCTGCTCTCTGCAGGTAGCAGATTGGAAAGCATGATATAATAGCTCTAACCTTTGTTCTAACAAGTGTCCTGAGCCAAAACCCTAAGGAATCCATTCTGAGTCAGAGAATGTTAAGCCTGTGTAATTGCTGAATTCTCCAGAATAACCTTAGACCTTTGGGGGCTTGCACAGTAGTCTGCCACGGTATCATTTGTAACAGAAAAGCAAAGTATGCAAGACTCTGTGCAGCAGAATATTGTCAGTAGCGTTACTTCCTGATGCTACCGAGGGGACTAAAGCAACAGACTAGGTGGGTGGTAGCAGATGTTGTTTAAGCAGCTTCCTGCTTATAGCATTTCTTTACGTGCGTGCTGAAGCCCTTTGAAATGCTTTCACTTGGGCACCAAACGTAAAGAGGTCACTGCTTGCATCAGTTGGTTCCAGAGCTGAGAGAGGGCAATGCAGTCTGGGCCATTGCATACACGTGTGTATTTCTGAATCCAAAGGTAGAATGGCTTCTTCCCTGGTTCCCGTTTGGCTACCTTCTCCCTCCTCGGTGACAAAATCATACTGAAGAGTTGCAGATACCTGCCTGGACAGGAGCATTCACAGCTCTCCTGGTGAAAAAAAAAACCCGCTGGTCACCTCGTAATGACAGTGTTGCCTTGATAGGGATAGTGGAGAGGCTTTTGCGAAAGAATGTTGATGGGCATTTCCTGCGAGGACTGATTTGGGAAGCTGGGCTCTTTGTAATAAGCGCGGGTAGCTTCTCTGCTCCTTGGAGTGCAGACTTTAGGTACAGGAGAGCCCTTTCATGTGTCCCCATGAAGTGATGCTCAACTGACATTCTAGGTGATATTTTCCCTTCTGAATTGACTTTTTTAAATGTATTAAATTGCCTACTTGTTCCTTAATTCATAGGCTTCTCAAGTGAACAGCTCTAGTCAAAGGTGGCAGTTACAAACTGGCAGCTGAAACCAAATAGGAAGTGACTATGCCATCAGCTCACACTGAGGAAAAGGAAGTTGTTGCCAGGACCTCTAAGAAAGGCAGTTGGCTCTGCTGAGGTCCTGTCACACGGTGGTAGAAAAACGTCCATGGTTTTGTTACGCCTATACTTAAGAGGTCATGAACAGAGTACAGTAATGACAGACACTCGTTGCAAGGCTATTATCAGAGACGCGCTGAGGTATCTGAGGGACAGAAACTCAACATTGAAAACAAGCAAATGTCCTATTCCACTACTTTTTCACCGAGGCCACTTGGATATTTTAAGAGTCCATGTGCCATGCGATGACACCTGCTGAGAAGACTCCAGCTGCTTGAGAGAGAACTGGTGCTAAGAAACAGACCACATGCTCATTTGTACTTTCACTTTGACCCTAGACACTGCCCACATCGCACGACTTTGCCTTTCTTCTTTGCCCTTCTCTTCTGACATATTTCTTGAACACCAAGCCAGGTAGTGTACTAAATACCAAGACAAACACGAAGTTTGCTTTCTCCCAGCAGAATGCCATGAACAAAACACATTCAAGGGAATGGGTGATTTTCATAGCAATCCATTAAAAATGCTATAACCCAGGCATACCTCTACAAGCCTGTAATATCATCACTTGGGAGGCTGAGGCAGGAGGATCACCACCAGTTTGAGGCCAGTGTGGACTACATAGTGAGATTCTGTCTTAAAGGAAACAAAAGCAAAGTAGAGCAGCAAGCACCACAGAGCAATTGATTTTACCTGTGTAAGTCCTGGAAGGATGGATAGAGGAAAAACTTGAGTGAAGCCTTGAAAAATGAGTGGTCAGTAAGCAGGAGAGAACTGAGGAGACAGTAGAGCAAAGAGGGCATCCAAAGAAGGAAAGCCATGCAGAAACTCATAAGTCAGGCACACATATACCACATCACCTCTGTTCTAGATAAATATAGATTATGTCATCCATGAATACAGGTTGTGAATTCTTAGGTCTCAAATAGAGAAAGAACACTTATATTTTTTTGAGGTTCTGTTTATATGTACTCTATTAAGAACAACTAGCTTAGGGAAATAACACACTGTCTTTGTGGTCAAGCTGTGGGTTTACTTTTGGGCAGGCAGAAACAGAGTCCATGAGGCATCCCAGCAAGAAGGCTGGGTGGGATAAGTTAGGGGCAGACTGTGGGCTTGCTTTACCTTTCTGCCATTTAGACTTGATTCCAGAGGTTTCTACAAGGCCCAAAGTGTTTTAAGGAAGTGAGAGACTTGAACCAGATTTTTTCCAAAAGAAAACCACAAATAAAGGATTGGATATAGAAGAAAGTTGAAGGAAAGGAACCTATGAGGAGACCATTAGGTTATCGTCATAAAAGTATAGAGAGTAAATAAGCTAAATTAATGGCTGATACAATAAAGAAGAGGGGAAATAAGCAGCATTCAATTGATTCGACATGGATATTACCAGGGAAGAGATTTAAGATGCCAGAAACATAGAGCTTAAGGGACTGGATAAATGATGCCTGAAAACATAAAAGGGACACCAAGATTGGAGAGAAGATAAGTGGATCCGTTTGGGATCCATGAATTTGAGGTAGCTGTAAGGCACCTAAGTGGAAAGAAAGATCCAGAGTGCTGCTGAAAATACCAAGGAATCAGATTGCTAATATAGATTTGATGATTGTAGAGATAAATCCTGTATAACCCCATGGCAAAGTGTCAATAAAGAGCATAAAAAATAGAAACCACATTCACTTCCCATTTAGAAAACCACTTCTTAAATAAATGGTCTATGCTTGGGAACAGTCAAATGCTGTCTGTGCCTTCTGACGTCACATCTATATATCATCATATCTGCAGAAAACATACTATTTTCTTCAAATAGAAATTGTTAACATCATGTGTATAAAGCTGTTACTAAATATTTCTGCCATGTGCTTGCATAGATAAATTGTTTTTTGACTACATAGTATTAATAATAAACAAGGGAAGTAAGAGAGAACTGATGTAAAGAGAGCTAAATGCTATGTTGCCAGGATTTTTCTGGGATGGTTTTCTTGCATGCAACTGTAAAATAGATTATTGTGCACCAGGACAGTTTGTATTGTATTTTTCCTCCTACACTCAAAAGAAAATGAGGTGGGAGATGACATGCGTGCCTGGTTTCATGAAGCCAAGTTAGTGTCTTCCACAATGGAAAAAAAACAGGAACAATTTATTGCAATCTAAAGCACTGATTACAGGCAAAATCATGATATTTTCTTGCTTTGAAAGTGTGTGTGTGGTGGCTTGTTAGCGTTTCTTCGATTTTTCAGAATCATTCATAGTCTTTTGGCTCTTTCATACTTTCTGTGCTAGTGACCTTATGTGAGACTTCGCACATCCCTGTAGTTTACAATATAGGAAGGTAAGCATTCAGATGGCTGGCTGCCAGCTCGAAATTAACATAGATAAATCATGCTTCCCATATAAATTGTGAAATTAGTGGTAGACATTTACAAGAAGAGATCATGAAAGCAGATACAAATAGATTGTATTTTAAATGTTTTGTATACCATATTTTATTATGTGTTTGGGCTTTTTCTCCATGTTACAAGAAACTCAAATATACCAGCTCTTAAATTTTAATGTTTCTTTTGCATCTGACAACATACATATTCCTGCTATGCAAATATTGAAATAGATGCTTATGAAGAATGGATATAGTTTACGAAGTATATAGATTTTTAAAAGAAAAATTTCCAGACTCTAAAAGCATAAAGCATTATTGCTGTATGGAAAGGTCATTTATATGACCAATAGAAGAATAAACTGTGTCTGGATTGTAAAATGCTGGGTTATTGAATATATTTCCCAGCAAAATGTAAGCTATCCAAAGTGAGTGTACATAAGCAAATGCTACACGCTCAATCTTCTACTTTGCCTAGAGTAATTCTTCCACTGTTCATAAAGCAGAAGCCCAAGCCAAGCTTGAATTAATGTAACTAGAGGGAATTAATTATAACAGATGTCATTTCTGCAGCCCTTACTCTTTATCAGACAGTACTATAATTTCAACAAAATCCTAGTTAATCCTGACCAGCACTCCATGAATTAGGCACTGCTAGTAGGAATATGATTCACAATTTACAGATGAAGAAAGCAAAAAATGAACAGATTAAATCACTTATCTAAGACAAATGTGGAATGACAATTCAATTTGAATTTTAAATCAATGATGCATAATTCTGTATGATACATATTTATACTGGAAAATACCATCTACCTGAAACTCAACTTGCACAATCAGACAATCTTATAAACCAAGGTCAAATAGTTATTAAGAGGTGAAATGAGAATTGGAGCCAAAGAATAAGTCATCAGAATTCAAGCTTTATCCCACTACATTCATTTAAACTGGTTACAAGATTAGAGGGCAGAGGACCACACTGCATTTATGTGGAGTACCGAAAACAATTGTAACTAATAGATAAGCCTCAGAGGATCATGAGTTTGAAATAACTTTCATTTTATTAGAATTTACTGTAATTATTAGTATCTTTTAATAACAACATTTTAGTGCAAAGTTTTGTTTCCAAGGTGATAAGGTCTATACTATTAACTTTTTTTCCTTCTGTGTTCTTTACAGGAGAGATTAAAATAATAAGTGTGATTGACCTTCATGATCCACTGTAATGAACAGAATTAGCTGGTCAGTACTGTTGTTCAAATCACCTTGTGCTTCTAACAGAACGTAGCTTTGTACTGCCTATAGAAAGTATTATACCATCTTCTTTTCCTCTGATCTTTCTACTCTAAAATAGACTATGAAAGGTAGTACAATTTCCAAAGGAAAAAGAATGACCATCTTTGGAGGGCCTGCTGGACCTTTTTAGTTGTCTGAACTTAATGTCTGAGTCTTGTTTTCTTCTTGTGCAATATGGAGATGATTAATAGCCACATCCAATTGTGGAGGCCAAATGAGATAAGTAACATAATCTGCTGTAACATAAAATCTGATAAAGAATTGAAAACTCACAAAAGTACTATCTCTACTTTTCTGTTCATTTGTCCCTTCTCCTGAGTCTCTCTCTACTACTCTTAGCAAGCCCTCAGGAGTCTTTAAGAGGATAATCCTTATTTACCACAGTTTGCCTGGCCCAGAGTCACATAAAAATCAAGGGTCAAGTTAACTGAACTCCACTTTGCCTTGTGTGATTTTCTGAATTCATATCATGATTAGGATAGAGAAGATTCTACAGTGTAATTTCTGCTCTTAGAGGTAGGTTGCAAGGATTTTTAGAGTGGCTTTTAGAAGCCATAGAAAATGTTCTTAGAGTTGCAATTTAGGCTTTATGTAGCTTGTTTTCTTTTAATGGACAGCAAAGAAGATGGCAAGGTTAGGGAACTGATGTCATTAAAGCGTTTTTCCTTTTCCTTTTGTTTTCTAAACAACCATTTGTTTTTAATTGAGGGCTGATGATATACGATGCTGGATTATACAGAAGCAGATTCAGAAGGAGCCAGATAAAAGGTTAGCACAGGAATAGACAGTGAGGAGTTGCTACAAAGAAATGCATCAAATCTGAGAGGTGGTATATGTGATACAAGTTTATAGCAAAGATTCTGGAACCATGCTACTTAATGGTAATCTTAGTTTGTTCTTGATGTGCATCCTGTGGTCATCAACTAAGTATTATTTAGCCTGTGCTATGGTTTTATAATTTTTCAAATATATATATATATATATATTGTACTCAAAATTGATTTAGAGTTACAAATGAAGATTCTTTTTTTCATTAATGTTCATTAAATTGTGACATGCCTACAGAAAGCTGCACACATCTAAAGTGTTCAATAGCTCAGAGAATTTTTACAAAGTCAACCCTCCTGTGATTTATCATTCAGGTCAACAGGAAGCAATCTACCTATAATTAGCTGCCATCTTTATCCAAGTACTGTCACCTCGGCCCAAGGCTGCCCTCTTCACCTCCAAAGTTTGTAAAACCACACTTGAATTTTCTAGAATAATAGGCCAAGGACAGAGTCTGGCACATAGTGGACACTAAATAAAGTTGGCAGCTAGCTTTTGATAAGAAAATTCCTACGGCTTGGATAGAATGTGTGAAAAGGATAAGAAAACAAAAGGCAAACTTTGTGAGGTGAGAACAATGTATCTGACAATAAAGCTAAGGGTGAGAAGCCTCTTGTAGGCTGGATTTTTTCAAATTTCCTTCCATAAATAATATTCATTGTTTACTCAATGAAAAAATACACCAATTGTATTTTGAAAAATATTTCAGCATAATCAGGGCAAGCACTTTTCTGAAATCGTTAACTGAGTGAGAGATAAAAAATAAGTTTAGTAGGGGCCTCAGTTTTCTCACTTCAGAACAAAGAGAATTCGGCTATCTCAAAAGCAGTTTCCAACGCTGACTTCTTCTTAAATTTATTTTTTTTGTTTTGGAGAATTCTGTATGTTTGTTCTATACTGACATCATTTCCACCCCTCCCGTTCCTCCCTCCACCTCCTTTCATGCCCTTCCACAGCCTCTCAGATGTGCAATTTCTTCTTTAATTATTTTTGTTACACATACGTACACAACCTGCTGTGCCCAGTTAGCGGTGCCCTTCTGTATATGTGTTCAGGGCTGGCCACTTGGGATTGGATAATCTATTAGGGGATCTGTCCCCGGAGAAGATTGATTGCCCCACTCTCAAAAGCCATTGGTTGCCTCTAGCTCTTCATCTGGAGGTGGGGCTTTTTGAGGTGTTCTCCATATATGTTGACATATCAGCAGGTGCCATCCTAGTGCAAGTGTCGTCTAGACTAACATATTAGTGAGACTGCATGTGGAGCCAGTGACATTTAATGGTTCTATGAAAATATTTCTTTTCCATATTAATTAATAATTTGGCATATTCATGCAAGCGTGAGTGTGCATGTGTGTGTGTTTATGTATGTGTGTGCGCATGTCTCAGCATTCATGTGAAGGTCAAAGGACAACCTACAGAAATTGATTCTCTCCTTCCACCGTTTGGGTCCTGGAGCATAATCTCAGGTCATCAGGCTTAGCAGCAGTCACCATTAGCCTTGGAGCTAACTTGCTGACCCTTGAAAACATTTCTTAAACAAAGCAGAATCTGAAATTTTCCAAAGATTATTATATAGTTTGTTAGTAAACCCAGAGTCACAGACCAACATGACTTCTCCAAAGAAAGAGGAATTTCTAGGAGAGGAAATCACGTCTGGCAGGTCTATCAGTTCTCCTAGAGAGAGTAAATACCGGAGGGAAAGGAGAAAGCCATGGACAGAATTTATAAAGACTTTTTTAAAAAGCCCTTGGCAAGATCCCCTTTTGTTGAATTTTTTGTTATTTTTAAATGAGTCCCTATGTGATTCAGGAGGAAGGGAAGCTAACTAGCAGAACTAACTAGAGGATAGGGAAAAGTGGGTGCTTCTCTGGGTAAGGGTGTGTCAGAGCCGAGATTCTCCCAGACCCATGCCTTCTAAATATAATAAACGGTGTGCAATGCAATATATGCAGTGGTATTTCTGTGTCTGTAGCTGGCACTAAGCTCTTCTCAGTAATGAAATGTAAGGTTGTTGTGGGGTAAATGGCAAGAAAATTCTCAAAGTAGGGGGAGTTGAAAAAAGAAACAATGTGTTATCTCAGGAAGGGAAAACACTGTTTTAGCCAGGTCTTCAGGGTGCAGCCAGGTTGACCTTAAACTTAAACTTAAACCCTCCTGCACATTCTCCCCAGTGCTAGGATTACAGGTGTGTGGACCAAACTCAACTAAGGTAAAGCAGTTAGGAAAGCAAAGCCCACACAATAGCAGTAACTGAATTTCCTGTTAACTATGAATCCAGAGAGCCATCTAGGAACTGAAAGCTACTTCTGGAATAATTTCAGCCCACTAGACTGTATTGGCCAGGAAGCCCAAGAAAACTCTGTGCAATGATAGAAAGTAAACCAGAAATAAAATTTCATGTTATCTAATTTTGGGGGAAAAATTAAGACTCCATTGCAGCTGTGTCTGGAACATAACGTTTGGTTCACGGAGTCACAAACAAAGTGTGAAGTGGTGAGCAGATGGGTAGTGGCAAAGACTGGCTAAGGAGAAGCTATATAGAGACAGTGACAAAGTATTGACATTCACTACCCACAACAGACAGACATACAAGAAATGCCAAAGTTAATGTGGCTCCCAGAACCACTAAGAGTGACCACACATTTAGGACATGCTCTGTGTATCCCACACGTCTAAGCACCTAACAGGCACGGGATCATTCAGTATCTATTCACTTTATGAAGGAGATTCCACAGCTGACTTCATAGTAAAGGCACCGTGAAGGATATGGTCAGAGTAAATAAGGATCAAAGCTATCAACAGGCAAGAGTTCAGCACAGACCTTTAAACTCGAAAGAGTCAAATCCAAGACAAACAAAAGGAAGTGAGACTTTATACAGTGGGCAGTAAAACCTGTGGGGCTCACCACATCCAGCAACAGCAGAAGTTGGTTAGATCATGATTCAAGAAGGATTTGGACTACATTTGTAGAAAATAAAACCCAGAACATGCTAATAAGAGGATCTTGTAAATTGTTATCAACCTATGGGATTGTCACTGAGGCTGACTCCCTGCTGCTATGATCAATACATCCCCTCAGTTCCATTTACTACTTTTGGGCTATGTGGATCCAAATTCTGGCGACATGGTGGCTTTTCTTCTTAAACTGTGACATAAGTGATGAAATGGTAAAGCAATTCCTTGTAATCAGGGTGATTGTCATTTATATTATGCCTGATTCTGTTTTAATTGATAGCATAAACCACACAAACTCCTACTTCCAACAAAGCTCTACACCCTGTAGACATGCAATCCTTTGTAAAGACAACCTACTGAAGGTGCATTGTCCCCCAAAGAAGAGGCAAAGGCATTTTTTTCCTTTAGCATCTAATGTCTAAGTCAACAGTTATTTGGGTTTGTTTTGTGTCTAGATTTTTAAAACAAATAAAATCCATTGAAAATGAAACTAATTTCAAGTGAGAAACATCAGGAAATAATCTTAAAAGAAAGTGTCTCCCATAAAAATACTTACATAGTGGCTTCTCCGTTGCACCAGCCCTCATTCACAAGGTCTTCTGTTCCGTAGGCCTGACATTGCTGGTTTTGAAAAAAATGTCCCAGCATCCTACTTTGACTTTTATGACCTCTAGCCTAGTTGAAACATTGTATATGCTCTGGGTACACCATGCTTATGAGCAAAGAAGAGAAGACAGTTTGGCAGTGACCACCTAGTTCACAGACAGTTTCTTTAATCAATGGGCGGAAAGTATGCAAAGAAACAACGAGGAGGCCTGAGAAACAAAGGGACAAGTGAGGACAGCCTTGTTCTATAAAGATATTTATACTTAAACATTTTCAATTGTTTTCAAGGAGAGAAGGTAACTAACTAAATGTAGTTTCAAATGCTGGTATAGGTATCTGGGCCACAGGCAGAAACAAATGAAGCTAACTGATCTTATTCTATGGCCTCTTCAACTTCTCCCAGCCCACATGGAAGCCAGTAAGTACTTAGTGTGACTGTAGACCATTCTCATCCCTCGATTTGATCAAAATGTGTCTATGTTCCTCCTGTTTGGTACCTTGGCCTAAGAACCTTTTCATCCTCATGTTTTAAAAGTTCATACTTACTAAATATTGTATCTTCTTTGAAGTTGCAAGGAGCATGAGGGCAATAATTTCTTCTGGCCCTCATATAAGCCAAGTGAACAGTTTTTGCCTGGTAGTTCACAACTTTGAACTCCTATTTCCTCATCTGTAAAAATGTAGACAATGCCTTTTATTTTCCTTTGAGCTTATGGGATGGGGAATGTAGCTCAGTTGGTAGAGTGCTTGCCTAATACACATGAAGCTTTGGGTTAGATTCCCAGCATCACATAAAAATTAGGCATTATTGTAGCTGGGCAGTGATGGTGCACACCTTTAATCTCAGCACTCAGGAGGCAGAGGCAGGCAAATCTCTTTGCACCAGCCTGGTCTACAAGAGCTAGTTCCAGGACAGGCTCGAAAGCTACAGAGAAACCCTGTTTCAAAACACCAAAAAATGGCATTGTAGCATACACCTATAATATCAGAAAGTGGGAGATGGAAGAGGCAAGATCAGAAGTTCAAGGTTATCCCTTGATATATAACCAGTTCAAACACAACATGAAATATTGCCTCAAAAGCAATAAAAAAACATAGTTTAGAAGCCTTGGGTATATGTCCATCTATTTAACTCCTGAAACCACTCTCTGAGGTAATTATCTCTCCCCTTTTACAGGCAAAAGAATTGACGCTCTTGAAGATTGAAAAATCTTTCCTTGGGATAACCTACAAAAGGCCAGTGTATGAGGAGATTTGTTCCTTCAAGATGACGAGTTGGCATAGACTTAGAGAAGCTGCCAGAGTTACGGTGCCTGGCACATGAACCATTTGTCTTTATGGAGTATGTTGGAGCCTTAGAAATCTAGGTAGGAATCCTGACTCTGGATACCGTGTGCAAACCTTCCTCTTCAGACTACATTTCCTCATTTGGAACATGAGGATAATTATGTTGCTTTAACGCCACACGTTTAGGTCACAGAACATGGAGGAATCAAGTTGCCTAGCTTTTCTAGTACCAGAAAGTGTTATGTAGGCTTCTGCGGGGGTAGCTCATCAGTAATCTTGCCCAGATGGAACTCCTGTGCAATGCAATAATACTCAGTATAGCAAGGTACTCCCATGGGCACAATAGTGACACACGTGTTATGAGGATAACAAACACTTTCTGGTTGAATTTAAGGCCTTTTCCATGGGAGGAAACTCATGACTGTAAATCTGGTCACAAACCCAGGTTTGGGGTGCTCACAAGACCCAGAAGTCAACCTACTACAATTATTGTTAAATGGACATAGTATCAAACTGCCTGTTAATACATAGCTCTTTGCCAGTGGATCATGTAGCTCCCAAACCTCATCAGAGAATTTTCTTTATGCAGTGAACAGTAGTTCAGACAGAAACTCACAGCTGATCACAGTGCAGAGAATAAGTGACTGAAGAGTGTTCAGCCACAAATGGGACATTTAGATCAACCCCCCCCTTCAAGGTTCAGGGTCAGTCTCTGAAAAGGTCAGAAAAGACAAAAGTGAAACGACGCCTTTTAGAAATGACAAGATCATTGCCCTAAATGAAGTACCAGCAGCTGCAGCTGCCTGTATAATACCTGCACAAAATCAAGCCAGTCAACATTCCAGCGTTGATGTGGGAAGGGCTCAGGAGTCCCTGATCCTAGCTGAGGAAGTAAGGACACTTGATGGCTTTTAGGGTGTGTTTCCTGGTGTGTTTAACACTCCAGTGGATGGCCCCGCCGCCAGGAGCATATGGACAGCACAAATTGGACTCAAGTAAAAAGCAAAAGAGGGGACACAAAGTTAGGGAGGGTGGCTACCGGGTAGAGAAATGGGGGTAGATATGGAAGTGAATGAAAATGAGCACGGGACTGCTCAAAGGTATGGTTGAGGAGGTTTTATTTTTATGAGGGAGAGAATAACTAGAGACATCTGGAAGAGCTCAGACTGAACATGGCCAGCAGAACAGAGCAGCCATGAGAGGGGAGAGAGAAGGGAGAGTGAGACGGGAAGAGAGAAGAGCAAGGAGGCTGAAAGGACCAAGAGAGCAGATGGGAGTTCTATAGGAAAGAGAAGCTGGGGAAGGGAAGCTGATGAGGATAAAGTGAAATGATGAGTATCATGTGTCCAGTAAAAATCAGAGCACATGGATGTTAGGAATATTTTCCTAAGTGAGCCTCTCTGAAGATGCAAGATAAGTCCCAATCAAGCCAAATCAGACCAGATTAAAAGACACCCAGGTTTAATTAGACACCTGAGCTCCCGGGTGCCCCCGAGGGAAACAGAAAGTTGCCAAGGCGACCACCACCAGAGAGGAAAAGGGAAAACCACATGTTACTTTTTGGGGAGCAGTTTAACTAGCGGTGGGAGTCGTCTTGACTTTTCCTGGGGAGGAGTCAAGGTGGTGGGCCACCTTGACCCTCCTTGGAGAGGGGTCAAGGTTTGAGGGGCAAAGGGGAGGGAGCTCCAAAGATGGAGGCCAGAGGCTGGGATTTACATTCCAGACTGTTTGTATAAGGAGTGACAGGAAGCGGAGGTGATGTTTATTTATTTATTTGTTTGTTTGTTTGTTTGTTTATTTATTTATTGTTTTTTGAGACATGGTTTCTCTGTAGTTATGGAACTGACCTGGAACTAGCTCTTGTAGACCAAGCTGGCCTTGAACTCACAGAGATCCACCCAAGTGCTAGGATTAAAGGCATGCACCACCACCACCCAGCCTGAGGTGATATTTATGACCAACATTTTAGGCTCTCTTTGGAAAAAGGGGTGTTGCCTCAAGCCTGGGTACTTCCTGTGAGCATGGTGTGATGTGGGGGAGGGGAGAGCTTGATGTTGGTGGGCTCACACTCAGCCAGAGGTGTGGCTGGAAAGGCATCCTGTTCACTATCATCCCAGAGATGCCAGGCATCTGTTTCTTGGGGGAGGTAAGAAGGCAGGTGTCTAGGAGAAAAAAATATTGTTATTACCCGTCTTGTTTGTATCACCA
>LOJH01007662.1:18778-30679 GCA_001685095.1 Ellobius talpinus
CTTTCTTTCTTTCTTTCTTTCTTTCTTTCTTTCTTTCTCTTTCCTTTCTTTCTTCCCTCCCTCCCTCCCTCCCTCCCTCTCTCTCTCTTTCTTTCTTTTTGTAAAAGAGGAGTGAATTTAGGCATAAATAGCTCAAACCTTTGCATCTTTACCAGGTGCTAGCATGAGTTTTACGAGTCATGGGCGTGTGTGTGTGTGTGTGTGTGTGTGTGGGTGTGTGTGTACTGTTTCAAGATTTACTTATTCTATCTGGGCAGAAAAAAGCATATTTTAGGGTTCTTTGTAAATAAGCAAACAGATTCTAAAAGGTGATCACCTCTCAATTCTAGAGATTGCTAGGCAAAGGGTCTCCCCGTTCAAAACTACCCCAGTACTCAAATACAGCTGGTCAATTTTGTGCAGTCTTTTGCCATGAAGAACCAAATCAGGCAAGGGTTCAGTCTGAAAGGTCAGCTCCTTACCAGTGCTCAGACAAAATATGCTGCAGCAAATCAATTATTTAAGAAGTAGCTGCTGAGCATGCTACAGTTTGGAAGCCCAAGCTTTGAGAAGTTCGTATGGAGAACCTATGAATGTGTGAGAATAAACAGCAATCCCCTGTCCTTTCTTCCTGCTCTTAGGATTGCATGCTGCCATGCTAACCTTCCCGGCAGGTGCTAGAGGTCTGAATTCAGGTCCCCTCCTGTTTGCACAGTTAGTGTATCCATTTTCTTAGGGTTAGAAAATGAAGAGCAATCTTCCTTGAGCATGCACAAATTATATACTTAGGTTCTGAGAGCAAATACTATTGGAGTCAGTTCATATTATACTAGATCAACCTCACAATATTTGCAATAACTCCTTGCAAAACATCAGAAGTGTATGAATTTTTCTAGTTATATTTATTAAATTCTGCCTATTTTTCATTCTAAGCTTTTGCTTTCCAAGTTCGGCTGAATTATCGCCATTCTAGCATTTTGGTTTCAAATCCCTGATTGGTATAGCCTGGGCCAGTTTTCTGTGATTGCCTCATCCATTATCTTCCTCCTGCCACTCCGTTAGCATAATGCCTGGAAGGATTCAAATTCTTCCAGGACCAAAGGCCCTGGACACATTCCATTTGTTTCACTGTGTACAAGTAGAGAAATTCCACACAAATCCCATTTAATTTGTTTTATTTGAATACTAAATAAATCAGTTACTCCAAAGTTCATTTGATCAGTTTTGCATTCGAGAAATATTTATTGGGTATCTAGTATATCGGTGGACTATGCTTGGTGGGGTTAGGCTTTGTGAAGTTTAAAGAAAGGGAATGGCTCTTTTCCTCACTCAGTGGGACAGACATTCAGTAAACATAAATCCCTGGGATATGTGGGAAGTGATAGGAAGGCAACAGTGGACTGAATTATTTATATTCTGAACTGCTGTCAGTGTTCATCCTTTCTTTTTTATGAATGGTGAAAGCTGACATCTCTGCGTGCTTACCATTCCACTGAAAGAGTGCCTCAGGAGAATTGCGTGACCATACAGCAGGGTCCTGTGGCCACCCCCTTGTGCTGCCTGTGGGAATGAGGAAAAAAACTGTCAGCACATACCAGCTGTGGCTTCTTTGGCAGAAAAGCAACATGACAATTTGGGATGCACATTCCAAGAAAAATAACCATGACAAAACTCCCCAAGAATTAATTCAAGAAGCAAGTATCCAGCCAATGGGTGAAAGGAGACTTTGTGAGCCTAGCCATGCGGCATCCTTGGGAGAGGACAGAAGGGCCTGCTGCTCTCCTCAGAAACGGCCACTGCCCAGGATGAGCAGGAACCCAAAGCTATTCTAGACTGAAAGCATGTAAATGAGGTACACACTGCTTACCTTCCTTTGAGCTTCTCAGAAGCAACCGGGATGAGAGAGANCCACGGATCTTGCAGTCTTTTGTTCCCTTCTGGGCACTGTGCTTTCTGCCCATGCAACTCAAATGGTCTTTCTCACTCAGATCTCACCAACCAGGGATGGCTCTGAAACCCAGGACTTTAAAAGAGTAACTAGTTCTGCAGAAATGGTCCCCTTAGTGGAGAGACCCATGTGACTGTCCTCTCTGCCTCCCTCTGCACATCCGTTTTGACGATTTGGTAGTGGTTGCCCAAACAACAGAGAGGGAGGTCAGAGAAGATAAAATGGCCCAAAGGAAAACCAGCCACTAGTGCCTGATCTTCTATGGGACTCTGATCATACAATGTTATACTGAAATGAATAACATATACTCTGAAACTAGAGTGTGACATCCCAGCTACAAGTGGGTATGAAGAACAGTCAGCTGAAATTGACAATTAAAATAAAGCAATTTAATTGACAATTAAAATAAAACAAATCCTGTATGATTTTGGTACCAATCCCACACTGTTTTGGTACTAACCTAATTCTCCCAACATCATGCTAATATATTTCTAGGTAGCACTTTTTTTTTAAATACACTCTTTTAAAAGAAGATACTTGCTGCTTACAGGCTGTGTCTTCCCCAAGGGAGACTACAAAATCTGAGAGAGTGAATGAAATTGTGTGTGTGTGTGTGTGTGTGTGTGTGTACTTGCCCATGCTTGTGCTTGAGAAGGCCAGAAGTGGCCATGGGCCATGGGTTGTCTTTCTCATTAACCTTTCATCTATTTTTCGAGACAGGGTTGCTCTTTAAACCTGACCAGTTGCCTGGCTAGCCGGAAGGCTCCTGGAACCCTCCTGCCTCCTCCACCTGGTGCTGAGATTACAGGGGCATGCTACAATGCTTGGATTTCATGTGGGTGTTGGGGATCAGAACTCAGGTTCTCATGCTTACACAGCAAATGCTTTAACTCCTGAGCCATCTCCCCTGGACCACTAGCAAGAGGAATTTCAGCATTCTGTGTCTGTGGTCCAAAAGCATCTTTTATGCATCCTATTCTTTTCAGAGTTGCAGACTGGCTGCCCCAGGCGCTGTCTGCAGTTTTACCCTATCCATCCTGTCCCCTCCAGGCATGGCAACGAGCAATGTAGAGGACAAGAAGCAGGTGGTGGGGAGAGAAACAGAGGTCTGGATAATGAGCTATGAGTGATTTCATTTCGATTCTGTTTGGAGTAGCAGAATTGCTCTTTCACAGAGATTTTTTTCTCCCATGTCATTCAACGAGTCTAAAGAGAAAAAAAAAGACAAATGTGGTATATTGAAAAGAGGATAACTAAATATCAATGTGGCTGTTCTCACCCCTCCTATAGAAATATTTAAGTATTCTCGGATTTTAATACCAAGTAGGATTACACAGCTCTTCACAATATTTCCAAATTTCATGGAACCATTTGCACTAACTTCAGCTGTATTTACAAATGTGTCAACACCTTACATTAAAATTAGATGTACTAAATCACTTTACATCTTGTCTGTCTAAATGGAATAGTCCCTATGAATTTGTATCCTTACAACTTAACTGAGGTTTCCAATGTCTCATGTTGTATATACATACTCCTACCATGAATAAGTGACTAAATTAGATGTCCTCCTATCAACTGCGGATTAGACTCTTTTCTAATTCTTCTGTGTTTCCACAAGCTCTGTAATTATCAGGAGTCAAGAGTTGCTGACTCTAAACAGTATCACAGAGTGACTTGGGCTGTTCTCCTCTGATACTTCTAGAAACACTGATGGGACCTCATCTCTTTCATTATGATGCCACCAGAGAAAGAAAAGGATTTAAATGCCTAGTGGAATGGAATCTAATTTGCTCTGCAGACCCTTGGAGCCTCACATTCTAGTTTCTCTCTTATGTAAGGCAGTAGTTTGTAGATGTCAGAGGATATCAGAATCACCAGGTCCCCACTCCACAGTGGCCTGGGGCTGGCCCGAGGATCTGCATTTCTAATAAGGTCTAGGTGATACTGATGCTGCTAGTCTAAGGCCAAAAGTTTGAGAATTGCCATTAGGGGAATTGATGGCTCTGGTGCTAGGATGGAAGAGGAGCCAATTATTAACATTGTAATGTTGATTTATGCGATGGAGCACAAGCCATGTATGCATCAGGTGCTTCACACACTATCACAGTCCATCCCCATGGTGACCTTTCAAGGTTGCAATGAATGTCACATTTAATATGGGAAGAATTTGGTACCTAAAGAGTGTGCCTTGCTGTATGTGTCACAGTTGATATGATAGTACCATATACACTTGGGTTGAACAACAGATCTTCATCTCACTTTCCTAATGTGTTCACAGTGATTGCACAAGCCACCAATGGGAAGAGATACGGAGACATATTTCATGGGACTCATATAGCTGGGATCTAATTAGCTCAAATCCTATGGTAGGCACATAACACCGAATGGTACACAGGAAACATCTCACTTGATATTAACTAGTGATGCAATGATAATCACCCCCATTTTACAGCCACGTGAGCTGACACTTAGATTAAATAACTTGCTCAAAGTCATATGGGTCCCAAGTGCAGAGTTGGAACTTCACAAAGGATATTTAACCATGCACCATAGTACTGCCTTTTCTGTAGTGTGGCAGGGAAGATGAAACTTGGACAAAATAAAACCTTGTTACATGAAGAAACAGCATACATATTAAAGAAGTGAAGCACAAAATTTTAAGTAGACCATGAGGGTAAGAATATGTGCTAAGGAATGGCTCTGTTGAAAAAGTAGACCAAACACAGACTGCTGACATATAGATGGTCAGAGGGAGACACCAACACGGGTAGACTGTGTCCTGGAAGTAGGAAGTATAAGTCACACTTCACTGCTCACAGCCATCCAGTAGTTAGTGCCCATGGACAGGGACAGGTGGATTCATTGGGGTGCAGACAGACTAGTCAGGCTATGCAGGCCAAGACTCATCGCTCACTGTCCAACAGCCAGCAAGACATGGGAGTAGCTTATGACAGGATGGTGTTGCAGTCAAAACTGTTCCTTAGGAAGGGAAGTCAGTTGTAGATGAACAGAGGAGCCAAGCCCTGAGCGGCAGAAGGGATTGTTCTCTCATTTGGTTTCTTTTACATGGTTGACAGGGAGTGAGCAAACCAAACTTTGGGGTGGTGTCATTCTTTATTACTTTCTCTCAACCAAATCTAAAACAACTATTGGTACCACCTCTAAAACATTCTCCAAGCAACCACTTAGCCGCCCACTGCTCCTAGTCCCTGTGACTGCTTTGTGTCTTATCTGGACTATGGTCATGGCCTGCAAAATGTGCCTGTAAGTAAGTCGTGGGCTAATGTGGCAGCCAGAGCCACCCTTTCCAAAGATGTAAGCCATGTCTTTGCTTTCCAGTGTCTTGCTATCCAGTTAGAAGCAAATGCTCCCACTGCTCATTCGAATTCTCTGCATCAGGATTGGAAGTTTTTCTCTGAAAACCCACACGGCGAGTATGCTAGGCTCTGCGATCTCTGTCTTACAGTTATCAAATCCTACCTCACATAGTTTTTAGAGGAATATATTCAAAGTTCAGACAACAATTTTATCCTGGCACACTGTACAAATAAAGATGACAGGCTGGATTTTGCCTGTTGCTGCAAGCTGTCAAACCTTACCGCATTTACCTGAGTTGACTCCCTTACACCCCTCCGACTTCAACTACCAGGAACACATTCCCCATTACTTCTGCTCTGGCCTCACTGACTGCTCTGCACTTTCAGATAACTTTGCTCCTACCCCTGGGCACGTGCATTTCCTGCTTCCGAGAATATACTTCGAATGTTCTCACAACCAACTTATACATTAGATTAATTTCTCCTCCCAAAATATCCCATTTGAAAAGTCTCCTATTATCATTCTTTACCAGAAAGATCTGAATTGAATGTGACCCACCACACTTCAAAAGCCATGGTCCCAGAAGTCCCTATAGCATGTGGCTGTTTCTGGATGTGCCTGCTTTGATTTTCTCTTCCTTGCTGACCCTACAGCTCACTTCTGTTCTACTCAGGCCATAAAAGAAAGAAAATGTCTCTCTAGAAGATTGCAGGACACAGTAGAGACTTTTGCACAGGACAGGAGGTATGAATTTCCCTAGATACAAGACAGCTAAATAACCATGATGCCATTGAAGCATAGGGCAGTGAGAGTGAATAAGCTCAATACTAAAAGTGAATGAGCAGGAATCAGAGAAAGTGGGTAACCTTGCAGAGATTGCTGGTTCAGTTATTTCACCATGAAAGTCTCAATTCAGGACTGTTATAAATTATTAAGATTTTTATAGCCTACTTAGGTGAGGAGAACCTTTGGGGGAGAAACAAGAGGAATTATTGGATAAAATTTCAGATTTGATGAAATGGAAAGGTATACTTTGGTACACCTAATAGGAAAAGTAAAATCTGTTAATTGCTTATTCTCCTAACTTTCACATATAGATTCTGTGTGGTTTTAAGATTAAGTTTGTTTGGAGTTTGACAAAACTGTCAGTGAAGTTAATGCTGAAATATGAACAATGAGAAATTTTGATTCAGAAAGGAAACTTTTTAAAAGTGCTTTTAAGCAAAATTGTCTAATTCAGTCTGCAGCAGATTCACAAAGAAGCATATGGAGATTGCAGATAGTGGGTACAGATCTGACGTTGTGAACCATAGTCTATAAAGAGGCAGTTCTTGTACAGGAGAGAGGCAGAATTAAGTCATGTCTCTCGTATGTGACTAGCAAGTCAGAGAGACAGTCAGTATCGGCCAATGTGAGGATAAGAACATCAGATCACGGGGAGTAGGAGAGTTAAATATTCCACTTTAAAATTAAATTACTGAACAACTAGCATGCAACACAATAGTCTCCATCCTTTGCTGATGCTCTGAAGTGGTATGAGTATTGGAAGGGAACCAAAGGCTGATATGACTGCACCCAAGCCAAGGAGCACCNGAGCACCGGAAAACTGAAACTGAGACACTTAATAGACCACACAAAGACCTTGGATCACAGTGGCAAAGGGTTCGTGTCTCATTGAAATGTGGCAGAAAACTGGGCCTCAACTAAAAGAACTAGGCAAAAGCTATGAATAAATGACAGCTATCAGAACAAAATGAAAACATATGGAAACATTTTTATTTCTTTTAGCAATGAAAGAAATTGAAATATGTGGATCTTGGCTATATCACTTTTTATCTACAAAATGTGCAAAAATTGAAGGTAAAATGCTGTGTGAACTGTGGTTTAGCTGATGTGAGCCTGTGTAAGGCAGTGCCCAGTACAGCCCTTTTGCAAGGCAGTATATAAAAAGAGCCATAAGGAAGTCCATAACCTCTGCTATCATAATTTTACTTCTGGGAATAATTCAAAAGGAGCAAGAACATATGCACATAGCTTTGGCAAGGACCTTATAATGGTCACAACAAAATGAAAGGAAACCTGGCAAGAATTTATGTAATGCAAAGCACCTTTAACCACTGCTTCTATATACACAGAAATGATGAGAAAATCCCAGGGCACTGAAGATGGCTCAGCCAGCCAAATTCTTGCCTTCAAAACATAAGGAACTGAGATTGATCTCCAAAACCCACATAGAACATGCTGGGTGTGATACTAAATGCTTGTAATCTCAGTGCTGGGAGCCTGAGGCAGGCAGAATTCTGAGTTTTGCTAGACAGCCAGCATAACCTGTCTGGTGCCCTTCGGGTAGAGAGAGTCCTTGTCAGTATGTAAATAAGGCAGTTAATTAATTAATTAATGGTGGGTAGCATCTGAGGAATAAGACGAAGGTTTTCTTCTGGCCTCCAAATGCATGTGTGTGTTTACACACACATATGCACATGCACCTGCACAGACATGTACTCATTTCCTCATGAACTGGCACTCACATGTGCACATATACATGTACACCTGCAGATATGCATATTCACCCGCACATGAACATGAACACACATATACATGTTCGCCTGTACACACAGGTACTAACACACACATGAACATTCACACATGTACACACACATGCGTGTGTACCCCCCCACATAAACAAAACAATGAAATAACAACTTGCATGGTTGCAGAACTATTGTACTTTATCCTGGATCTAAATTTTTCTGTAACACTCTTACCACATCATCGTCTCAATAAATTGCATACATTGTGGATGGGGGACAACATGCTACATGCTTTTAAAGAGATGGACTTCCATAAATATACTTTGTCTGTTTATTAAACTTTTAGTTGCTCAAAGAGGTTGTCTATTTGCCAGGATCCTCAGTAAATGACTCAGCCTATATAAAAGGCAACTGGGATCCACCGCTTCTCTGCTTGCTTTTAGATACTGGCTCTCAAGTGCTATTCTCCAATCTAGTGTTACAAGAAGCCCTTGGAAGAAGTCTTTATTTAAGACACCTAAGCTCTTATTTCATCATTTCCTGAGTCTTACTCCAGATTCTATTCAGAAAAACTCTTGTCACGAGGTTCCCATACCATGCGTGGGTCCCTAGCCCATCAGCACCTCTGAATCTGTAGATTCAACTCTTTGGATTTCACTCTTGTTTCTGGGGACTTGGTTCTACACAATTCTGTGTTTCTCAAGGCTGCCTGTGCAGTTAGCAGAGGCCAGATCTGTCTTTCCCTACAGCTGCAGGCTCGAGGACCACCATGCTGGGCCAAATTCCCAAGGCTTAGCCCAACAAGCTACTCTTCTGTGAGGTATAAACAAATAGGGATGGACAACACCTCTTCATCTCTGAGGATTTCAAAGGGACCAATGAGACTTTTCAGGTAGATCTTAAACTGTGAATGCCTTCCAATTGGGACAACTTTTCCTCTTTAGTTACAGTGGAAGAAAGACTTTGCTAAAACACACTGGAATTCAAACAGCACATCTCAGGGACAGGAGGGCCCTGACTGCAGGCAGGTTAATATGACCTATGATTAGGAGCCAGGGCCAGCAAACGAGACAACATGAATTCAACAGGTATTCTACAGGTATCATAATCCCATCTTAAATCCGTGTGGACTTCAGGAATACAAATATAAAGTTCTTAACTTTCTTCTCCTCTGCTGTTTTGGGTCAGACCTACTGCTCAGCTATGTGACTGCCAAAGCCTGTATTTCCTGGGCTGGAGAAACATACTCTTTCCCTTCTACAGCTCTCTACTGTGGGGAATTAAAACATGTCATGAGAATAAGGCATCCACTTGTAATTGGACACTGAGATTTTCTACTCATTACAGTTGATTCCAAGGCTAGAACCAGCAGTCTGCACTGCCTGAGATGCTGGCTGCTGGTGCAATAGGATGAAGTCCCAAAGAGGTCCCTCCCTACTAAGTCCTTCACACGCATGTGTGGCAGCTCATCCTGAGCAGTGCTCACTCTTTAGACAAATCTAACTGAGAGAAGACCTTCACATTCTGAGCATCTTCCAGAGGCTCTTGGGATGTCAATAAAAAAAAAAACCAAATCATGAAGGAGAATTTGAATGAAGTTCTGAAAAGAGGAAGAAGGTATAGCATCCATCAACCCTAGTTTCCTGAATCCAGTATTTACGGCACTCTCATTGGAAGTTCGCTGATGTTGAAGGACTCCTTAGCATACACTTGGCCTTGAGTTAAAAGGAATGTTGCACATGGTGGCAGAAGGTCTATGGTCTTCACTACTCCATCAACTTCTAAGCTGTTGTCCTGAGGGCAGCAGGGCAATAGTGATCCCAGGGAACCTCACTTCCCACATACCAAGGCTGTCCCCTCACTATCTCTGCATACCACAGGACAGAAGATACCATGCAGATAGCTCAGAGAGGCTGCTCTCTTACGACCTCCCTTATTTTTTAAATATATGCATCTTACTGCTAAACAAATTCAACAATATCCCTTGACTCATGCCTGCCAATCTATGCCACATTCACTATTCTCCTGTTTTATGAGTTATTGGATCCATCCAGCCATACTTTTGGAAGTCCCTAGGATGATTTCTCCTGGATGAAAAGGTGGTCAAAGAATTTAGTTCATGTCATTAATTTTATAATCTGATAAAAGTATTCTAGGAAAATAGAGTCTAATTTAAGAAACTGAGAATTTGGGGTCTTTATGGTCATGAAATATGGTTGAGAAAGAAGTCAGGGGAAACGATTCTAATAAGAAAGTAACTGGCTCATTTCTTTCCAAAGTATACTTGTGATTGGGTGCGGAAACACACACAGCGTACTGTAGGCTCCTCTAGGATGCCTACTGGGTATCTACTGCACTTGAGTGTGGTCCATTGGGTAAGGATAAATTGACTTGGGTCATTTAGAGATAGTAGTACTACTGCTGTGGAGACAAACTTGGTTCTTCTCTGAAACAAAATGCTCCTCCAGAGAAGGAAGAGCCCCAGGATGCTGTACTCTTAAACCCCAATGGCGTGGCTAAAGACCCAAGGAATCTTCTTCCTTCCAAATCTTCAAAAGCAAATCTAGGCTGGTGAAAGCATAGTGACCAAGCTTTACAATTAGAGCATATGAAGGCTTGGATTCAACTCCCAAAGCTGACAAAAGTTGTTGACTTCTAAGCATTGCTGCAGATTTGTGCAACCATTTCCCTACTCTCTGTCGTGAGCTATTGTGGCTGGAGACAGGACATTGTGGTCCCTGCTAGGCCTGAGCTACTGCACCTGAAGTGGGAGCGTGTGTATCCTCCACCAAGGAAGAGAGGGTGGCTTTTCTGAGATGATTCCACTCTTTGAGCATCTCTGCCATGGGGAGAGTGGGCTGCCAGGGTGGCAGCTCTAACACGCAGCCTTGAGAAGTCAAGGCACCTTTAAAAGAACAAACTGACAGGCTATTTGTCAAGGCATTAGTGACATTTAGACCCATGACAAGTATACTTTAGAAAGAAATGAGCCAAGTACTTTTTTATTAGAATTAATTTCCCCCCTTTCTTCCACATCAAACAGATTTCATAGAACCAGACAGTGCCAAGTTTATTCTTCACAGAAAAGGACTCGTCAGCCAGATTTTCCCCCCAGCCAATACCCTGGTTGTTATTTAAATTCCCTATACTAGATTGCTGGTGAAATAGCAGAACAATGCCATACAGGGTCAGGACGAGAAACTTTGCCCAACAATTTCTTTGTTTTTACCAAGTTTAATGTATAATCAATATTTCCTACCAAGAACCTAATATGGTTGGAGTACCAAGAAATGAAAACTTTAACATTATCTCTTTCATTTTTCTCTGCTAAAATATTAGTTTATCCCAGACACTGGCAGATTTAAAAATAGGATAAAGCACCTACTACTTTGCACACAGTAACTCTTAGTTGTAAGCACCGTTACCTTTATGTATTCAAAAGCACCTAAAACTGCTGTTTGATTCTGTCCATTCTCTCTTCTGAAGTTCTTCAAGTTACCATTTACTTTTTCTCTTCTAAGCGTCCTATATTAAACAACTGCCCTCATTTATTTTATCATGCTTCTGTCCCCACTGTACTGACCCCACTATGATCCTGCTGTATAAAGATGAATTCATGCTGTTTTCTCTACAGCCATGGAATGTGCCTAAAGCCAACTTATATACCTAAGTAAAACAGCTTGAGTTCTCCGAGCAGCACAGGAAGTGACATTAGGTGGAGAAACTGGTTCTCTGGGCTCTGTATGCATGGGGTCTGCACATGAAAGATCAGCTGATCCTGATACTTAGCTTCTGCATCAGGACCAGATGCTGTTCTGAGGGCACCACTTTTCTGAACCCTGTGTGGGTTCATTATGGAGATGTAGGCCTAGATCCCAGCTATAGACCAAAAAAAGAACTTTGCATGAAACAAAACAAAAAAGAAACCCACAACACAAAAAGTGGGCCACTTTCCTGAGATTGAGATTTTGATTTCTCTTGTCTATATTGGGCCATAGGATATTATCTCAGGATAATTCTTTTTTTAAATTGTTTTATTGAGCTGCTCCCCTCCCTTCTTCTCCCCTTCCCTTCAACCCTCTCCCATGGTCCTCATGCTCCCAATTTACTCAGGAGATCTTG
>LOJH01007663.1:0-30677 GCA_001685095.1 Ellobius talpinus
GAAGAAGAAGAAGAAGAAGAAGAAGAAGAAGAAGAAGAAGAAGAAGAGAAGAACTGGAAAAAACAGTGAACAGGGAAGACTCAGGAGAATATCCAACAACCCACACTTTAAAATATATAGCCAGTTAGGTAGCTCAGCTCTCCTGAGAAGAATTCAGGTTTGGCTTTGGATCATCCTCACAGGAAAAGCAAGGCACATACATAGAACTTTTGACTTCACTGTACTCACAAAGAAGACAACAGCAACAAAGATTGGGAAGGAAATTTCACTTTTCTTTCGGTTTGTAAATCCTAACTTATATTTAAGGATCAGAGATAAGATGGTCCCATGAGTTGGTAATTCATTTCTGTGCTGGGGAAGCACACCTTAAAAGTCCAGTGGATTTTGTGGTAGAGAGAATGGGTCAGGGTGCCTTTCGCATTTCCTGAAATTTCACATTCTAAGGTAGACTTCAGGCCTCATCTACAATCCAGAGGTCCTTTTCATGTTTTCCCCATGGCTCATGTGCGCAGTCATGCCTATTCCATACCCTAATAAGTTATGACAGAGGTGCTTTATTTTCTTTCAGAATCATTTGTGTTGCCATTACAAATGCTGAATATTCGAGTTTTTCTTAGTCTTCCTTCCTGTCTCACAACCCCCTATATAATCTGAATTGCAAAATATGTAGAAACCCTAAGTTCTTATGACCACCTCCTCTCTGTCCATTTGCTGTATTTCTGGATTTCACTGGCATTGCCTTTCCCCTAGCCTGCTCCAGTACTGATGAACAGACCTTTGCTTCTTATTGACTTCTCTGTCTTCTTATGGTTCCCCCAATAATAGCCCATGTTATCCTTCGCACCCCATGACTTCCCTGCCCAAATTCCTTTAAGGTCTACGAGGCTCTTCCCACCTGACTCCTGTCAGCTCCTCTTTGCTTGGCTAAATAAACTTATTGCTCTTCCATAAGTACACCAGATAACTTCCCTTCTGCGGTCACTATCCCAAATTCTTTTCTTCCAGATATCTAGAGAGCTTACTTTCTCTCTTTATTCCAGATCCCGCTCAAAAGCATTTCTCAAACCTGCAGTAATATCCCATTCTCATTCTGCTCACTTTGATTATTCTTCCACTTTTGACTTTTTATTACACATTATTTGTTTAGGCTTTTGTTTGTTTTCATAAATTGTCTTTTCCCCCTGAGATGTAAGCAATAGGAGGTTAGGCATTTTATCTTTATTTACTGCTCTCTACCCATTTCCTAAAGTAAGCCCAGGCACAGAGTAGAGACTAAATAAATACTAGCTGAATGATTTGATGAAATTTAAAATAATTATGCAAACACTCAATATTCTCTTTGGTAAAGGGATTCTGAGATTTGGCTGTATGTTGTGTTAGATGGAATAAATTACAAAATCATTAGTTCCCCGCTTGTCTTTTAATTTCAAATCCAATCAATAATAAATAGGAGACACATTAATTTTATCTACAATGCATATTTGACTCATGCTTTACTAACACTTAGAAGATAGATATGAATTGTTACAGTATTTAAATCAAGTCAGGTTTTAGTGGATTCCACATCCATACATTTTTTTATCACATGGTCAAACCATTGTTTAACAATGCATATTTTGTTGGAAGAATTACTTGTGAAAAGACATTTAATAATTTTAAGTGACGGATAACTAAAGTGAAGGCAACGGACAAAAAATTTTCAGTTACTTAAACCATGTTCTAATATTGCCAAAGTTGCTATGTAACAAAAATTTGATAACCGGTTGCTGAGGAAAACATGTGACCCCACCCATACCTCCATGGCTATTTAGTGAATTTTGTTGCTTTAGCAAAATGTTTACTAAGAGTTCACAAGAGCGTTTAGTCATTTCATTGTCTGAGTGCTCACTTAATTTTTTGTTTATTTTAATTTTTTATAAAATGTCTAAATATTTATGAATTGCTACACAGTTTTGATTGTTTTGATTAATGTATTTATTGTCTAATGATCAATGCAGAAAAATTATAAGCACATTTCATCTTTACATTTTTATAATTTCTTTATAGTTTGTACACCCAAAATCTCTTTTATTTTAGGCACAAATGCACTATTATAAGCTATGTAAGAGAATTCCAGCAGCTATTTCTCTTGTCTAATATTGTGCCTATTGACTAACCTATCTATGCAGTTTTTAAATGATCCAAGAGAGGTGTCTTTGGTGTGTAGGATTAGACTGGATTCCACCATATATTCTCACCCCATCCTGTTCCTTGATTTTCATCCTCTCATGCCATGCCATGTTTCTTCTAATTTAATCTTAGTTTTTTTAATTGGTTAACTATTCTACAGTGTTGGGGATTGAAATTGAAGCCTTATGCTAACATGTGCCCTGTCATTGCAGCATAGATTCAGCTCTTGTAACTCTGAGGACCCACTTTATGTAGCACTAGCTGGCTTTGGCCTCCTGTCTTTGTTTATGAGTCCCATGATTATAGTCATGCACCCAGGTGCGTTTTAAATTTATTTTTATCAGAGCAGTAGTTTTACATTTCGGAAGAGTGCAGTGTGGTCTTTTAGTAATTTTATAGATTATAGGTTTACCATCTCATGATCTAACATACATATTTAAGAAATGATCTCTAGCATTAAAAATGTATAAGACTCTAAATACCTTTAAACCTTGTGTTAGACCTTAAAAAGGAATCTAAAGCTTTAAAATTCAAACCCCACCTTTACTATATCAGGTAGGAGTCTTTGGTATTACATCATTATTTCTTCCAAATTTATCTAATTTAAATTTGACATGAATAAAATATTAAAGAATATTTATGAATTAAATGTTCATAAAAACACAGTAGACACTAAACTATGACCTTTACCAAAGCTTCTATTAACTTTCCATTCTCATAGTTGCAGGTTGACCCTAACCCAATAAAATGTCCATTCTTTCCTAGACATCACTGTTAGAATTTTTATTTATATTTAGAACAGCTTGTAAACAATACCCTAGCCAGTCCAATGTTTCCTACTTTGCTTATGTTTCTGGCATTACCCAAGCCAGTATTATTTCTACTGTTTCAGTAAGAATATCTCTACTAAAATACATTTGAAGTGCTCTACATTAATTGCTGCTTTCTTTAATCTATTTTTCCTTATAGGGATTTTCTATACTAAATCATTTTTAAAAGAGTCACAAATGTTCCCAGGTAAACTAATTATGCCTTTTTATTTTAGTAGCCATGATGTTAGAACCTTCTGAGGAATCTTTGCAGCGGATCAGGTCCCCTTTCTGCAGACCTCATTGCTGATATTTTACATGAAAAGATACAGACGTGTCCCTATGGCAGTTAGATTCTTATCCTATTAATCTGACAAAATATAAGAATCAACAAAAGACTGTTGAGGTGTGTAATAAGTATTCTGAAGATAGAAAAAAGATAAAGACACAGGAGCACATGTGTAATTCCAATACCTGATGCAGGCAGCCATGGTGGTACAAATTTTAATACCCACACCAGAGAGGCAAAGGATGGCCAGCAAATCTCTATGAGTTTAACATGTCTGCTCTATATCGTGAGTTCCAGGACAGCCAGGGCTACATTGTGAAACCTCACCTCAAAAAATCAAAGCAAATGCAAGCAACAACAACCAGAAAAGAAACAAAATCCCCAGATCCTTCTGCCCTAGATGGCTACCACTTTCCCTCTGTCTATTTTTTGTTCTCTGCCTGGAGAGACTGACCTAGCATATAATCCTAGAGTGGCTTTCTGTTGACTCTGACTTTTGGTTGTGTTTGCTAGTAGGAATTCAGAGGGAGAAAAGGTGATTAAAGTCTTGCTATTGTGTCTATTTACCTCACTTTCTTCTTCTTTCCAGGATCCCTTGGGTTAAGATAACTAGGCTAAGATAATTCTTTCTGTTTGACTGTGCTCCATGCCTTTCTTCTGGTTCTAGTAATAATTCCTTCGTTCTGCTTTTTAGCTAGAGTAGTTATAATACTTCATAACTCTTAATCTTATGTCACTACATTATCTTGTCCAGTTATTCTCAAAGTTATAACTGTAGTTGTTCTTTTTTTTGCTTTTTTTTGGTTTGATTTGCTTTTTACTCTTTGGGGGTCTGCCATCCAGCTACCAAATAAATACACCAAGACTATTCTTACTTATGAATGCCTGGCCTTAGCTTGGCTTGATTCTAACTAGCTTTTCTAATTTAAATAATCCCGTTTCTCTTTAACTACATTTTGCCTCTGGGTTTTTACCTTTCTTTTTTCTATATTTCTTTCTTCCCTTCTTACTCTGTGGCTGATCATGTGACTCTGTGACTGCTCCTGGCAACCTCCTCTCCTCCTTTTCTCCCTCCTCCCTCCTCTCTTTTTTAAGCCTGGATTTTTTTAAGCCTAGATTTCTCCTCCTAGATTTCTCTCTACCTGGCAGTCCTGCCTATTTTTCTTTCCTGCCAAGCTATTTGTCATACAGCTCTTTATTAGGCCAATCAGATGCTTTAGACATGCAAAGTAACACAGCTTTACAGAGTTAAACAAGTACAACATAAAAGAATGCAACATTATCTTTGCATCATTAAACAAATATTCCAAAGCATAAAAAATGTAACACATCTTAAACTAATATTCCATATGATTTTCCTCATTTTTGTCTAAATAAAAATGAAAAGTTTTAACATTAACATAGTAAAACTATATACAACTAAACAGTTATCAAGAATTACCTTTATAATATTCAGCTCATTTATATTTAGCAAATTCAGAGAACATACTCCATTATCTATCCGATCTTTGTGATTCCAAAGTTTTATAGTAATTTACTTTCTATCATAACTAAAGAAATCTATATTCTAACTCCATCAAAGACTCCAGAAGGATGTAGTATTACCTAACAACAGAGACATCTGAATGCCTGGACAGTCACCCAAAGTTCCTCTGCAATGTTGGCACATCCCTCTTTGGCCTACAGGCCTAGACTATCTGACAGAGTTCTCAGTGAGGCAGGAAACTTGAAGGACTGTCATGCCTTACTTTGGCAAAGTTCATTAGTTGCTTTTCTCTGTGCCCTGAAAAATATTTGGCAGACTCTTCTGTGAAGCAGAACTTTTGAAGGTCTGTCTTGCTTTGCCTTGCAAAGTTCAATGATCTTTTTCCTGTGTCCTGCTGGTCCAGTCTGTATACTGTCAGTGGTCAAGGCAAAAGCAGTTTCTTGCCCAAATGTCTAGCCTTGCCACTTTGTAAACAAACTTCATATGAAGATATTTTGATGCCCATTATCTGTTTATGAAGTAAATTGGCACTGCCAAGAGCACATGTGTTTCATTGTCCTGATAAACCTTAGGTTATTAAATATCTTAATTGATATATATATATACATATATATGTATATATATGTATATATATCACAGAGGTATGAGAAACACAAATTTGGATATATATTTGGATATATACTTGTAATGACAACATGTCGGAGTTGAGGCAGGAAGATTGTTAGTGGTTTGAGGTCAGCTTTGGCTACAGAAATTACTGTAAATCCAGGACCATATATCAAAAATAAAGTGAAAAATCCTAATAAGAAACCATAGAGTAAGATCTAGTGCAAGAAGGAAAAAGGTGAGAAGCCTAATATAAGATGGCCAAGGGAAACAGTGATACAAAGTCAGAGAGGAGCCCAGACCTAGTGATGTGCCAGAGACACTTAAGCTGGTCCAGAAGCTGATTATTCAGTTCCCTAGGATTCTCTGAGCTCAAGACTGAACCACTAGTTGCTTATCCATGGTGGGATCAATTATATCTTGAAATCACTATGTGTTCTATACCAGCTGGTTGGTGATGGCTAATGATTTGTGATCACAGTTTACAATTTGATGAGATCTAGAATCAACTGGGAGATGATAATTCTTGCTATTATATCCAGAAAAATTAACAAACTTTTAGAAACAGGTAGGACGCTTGAACATAGATCAACACACACTGAACCAAGTGTTGCTCTCTGTGGCCTAGCAGGAAACACTGTTTTAGGACCTCCTGCATATGAATGAAGTTTGAATAGCTATTTATTAGTAGTGGTGTTCCATTTTGGTAGCAAATGTGGCCTACAATAGTTTGGTAAGTTTACCTTTGAGTACAAATGCATCATGAAATGGGGACCATAACATGGGGTAGACTAACTGGTTTGCTTGTTCACAGTCTATACTCTGTGAATGTATGTGCATTCATGGTCTATACCTGTGAATGGTGGCCTAGCAGCCAGGTATGACTTAATCTCACCACATAAGTGTTTCAATAAGGTCTATTTAAGTATCACAGAGGTATGAGAAACACAAAATTGGATATCTCTGGGAATGGGGTTTAAGAAAGAGGGACCTCCTGCTTAGGCATTGCTATTACTGAAAAGAGCCCATAACTTTATGTGACCTCAGCCTATAGAAAAGTCATATTTTCTATCTTTTCTGCATTCTACTCCATTATTCTTCATTTTTCTTGAAGTCCAGTGTATTGATACTGTTCTTAATGCACGATTAATAAAAACTCTGGGTCAGAAACTGGAGTTCAACCTGAAGATCCAAAAAGTAAAATAGCCAGCCACTGGCTTTTACTCCAACCTCAGTCTGAAAATGTTGATCCTACCTCCAGGAATCTCAGAAGGAGACTGCCTCTGAGAACTGTCTTTCCCCTGTTTTATATTCCACTCTAGGACTGGGATTAAAGACGTGCACCACCATCATTAAAGGCATGCACTGCCAGTTTCTATGGAAAGTAGTGTGGCTTCTGGGATTAAAGGTGCGTGTCATTGTGGCTACTGAGATTAAAGGTGCGTGTCATTGTGGCTACTGAGATTAAAGGTGCATGTCATTGTGGCTACTGAGATTAAAGGTGCGTGTCATTGTGGCTAATGGGATTAAAGGTGCATGTCACTGTGGCTACTGGGATTAAAGGTGTGTGTCATGTGGCTATTGAGATTAAAGGTGTATGTCATTGTGGCTAATGGGATTAAAGGTGTTTATTACCATAATATGGTTTGTAAGGCTGACCAGAGGGACTGTTTTATTCTCAGATCTTGAGGCAGTCTTTATTTATTAAATACATTTGAAATGCCACTGCATGTTCTCAAAGGAACAACATTGTTCTCTGTATTATAACCAAATGCACTAGAATTATTACAAGTAGAATACAGTTAGAATATTGAATTCCTCGCTCAGAAACACTGGCTCTTATAACATTTCTGTCCCAATCTCATGAATCATTTTGTTGCAGCCACTAGGGGGTTCTTGCCATATAGATTTGGCTACTTTAAAACTAAACCAGCCCTGGAGAGAAACTCACATCTACTCCAGCCCATGTCATTGTGAACAAGTAACTTAAGAAAAAGCTAGAAGGACAGAAGAGGCTCTGTGAAACAAAAATGGTCCAACTCTCCTTGGGAACCCTGTTTTCAATGATTCAATACTGATCTGGTTGGAACTAGTATGACTAATCCTACACACGGCTTTGCACAGGTCCGTGTGTGACCTTCTCTGACTTATTCTCTCTCAGAAAAGGAAAGGCTGGCTTTTCTATAGATACACACACACAAATATTATACACACATGCACACATACATATCAAATAGTATTTTCTATCTCAGTCTGACTCTAACTTAACTTACTAACTTACATCTTTGGCAAGTGCATCTGTGGTTGTGTTTAAGTGTTTGCATGTAGAGGTCAAGGTCAAAGTTAAGTGTTTAAGTTTGATTTCTATTTCTGTGATAAAATATCCTGACAAAAACAACTATAAGGCAAAAGATTTATTTGGGCTATAATTCCAGGTGATAGCCCATCATTACATGGAATCCAGGGTATGAACCTTAAACATCTAGAAGGTGATGCATGCATTCCTACGTATGCCCCTCTCTACACTTGTATAGATGGCATGCAAAATCTGATGTAGACAATCCCTCATTGAGAGTTTCTTTTAGTTGATTCTAGAAGGTGACAGTTGACAATATAATCATCATTTCAGAAGTCTTTTTTTATTGCTTTTTACTTACCTTTTTTGAAGTATAGTGTCCCTCTAAATCAATTCACAAGTGTCCCATGTACCAATTCTGCTAGTGATTGCTTTAACTTATGAATGGTTAGGGCACACTCATTTAGAGCCTGTCAACTAGCCAGGTTTTGATGGGATCTCACTAGGTCTTGCTTCCTATCTTTACCATTAAACCATCTTTACATATTTTAGTTTCCTTTTGAAGCACCTCTTCTCTTAGCAGGATATTAAAAAACCATTTATATAAAAGAAAAGTAATGAATTGTATTAGTTCAGTTCTCTAGAGGGAGAGAATTTTGGAATGAATCTCTTTCTGCATATATAATATAGAATGTGGTTCAGGTAATCCAGCAATGTCTGCCTACAAACAGAAGGCCTAAGAATCCAATAATTGTTCAATCCATGGGACTAGATGTTTTACTTGGTATTCATTACATTCTAGAATCCCGAAGAAGTAGGCTAAGGCCAGTGAAGGGATGGATTTACTAATGAGAGGGAGAGAAAACAGAAATAGAGAGAGAGAGCTTCCTTCTTCCATGACCTTTATATAGGCTTCCAGCAGAAGGTGTGGCCAGATTAAAAGTGGATCTTTCCAACCTCAATACTCTGAATTAAAAGTGTCTGAGTTGTGGATTGGTCAATGTCAGGGTCCTGGACCCATAAAAGCTAGGGTCTGTGTTGAGGTCTATGGCTCCTGTTTTTACCATAGAAGACCGTGCCTGTTGCCTTTGTTACCACAGGGGCCCATGTAAACCATGTGTTGAACGACATGTTGAACCATGTGTTGACGTATGAGGGCCATGCTGAGCTGGTCCGGGACCATCACTGGCTTAGGGAGACCAGCTGATCCCTTGCCAGATAGCTGACCTCGCCCCTTGCAGTCCTGAGATAACAGACCTGGATGACCCTGACACAGCGGAGCTGGCCATGCACCCAGTAAGGGAGCCCCTCCCTCACCTGGGGAAAGCTAGTCCCATAGAGAACTGGTTCTCCCCTTTACCTGAGGGCAGTGAGTGAACCCAGAGGCCTGGTTATAACAACACAGCTGCTACCCAGATGCATATCCAGGGCTTTGAGTCAGCACTCCCCAATATCTGCCCCATCTATGACCTGCTAGAGATCGTGAAGGAGCTGGTCCTATAGAAACATAGCCACAGGCCCTCCATGACTTAAGACAACAGCTGGATTATCCAAAAGGAGGTTTTGTGAAGAATCTAGTATTGATTGGTATGCTGGAGGCCAGAGGCATGGAACCTGACCTAGGACACATTACACGTGAACATTTGCAATAAAAGCTATTTGGACAAGAGGATATGCTGCATGACATACCACAGATCCCAATGCCACAAATGATGAGGTGATGGGAGAGGTATAAAAGAGAGAGGAATGAAGTGAACTTTTTGGTTTGTTTGTTTTGGTTTTGCTTTGTTTGTTTTTTATTAACATTTTTATTTGCATTTTATCTTATTTTTTATTTTTAAATTTTTCTTTCGGGGGGATGCTCCAAGTGTGACGATACAATGGGATTGGGGTACATGATATGAAATTCCCAAAGAATCAATTAAAAATTTGTGTTTAAAAAGAAAAAGAAAAAATATTTCTCAGGTGTGCATAGCCATTTAGACTTTAGTTAATTCCAGATGTGTTCAAGTGGGCAACCAAGAATAGCCTTGGTGTCTCTTAATTCTAATTAATGATTTCAGCCTGACTCAAATTATCAATTCTTTCTACTTCTTTAAATTTAATCTTGTAACACCCAGGTAAAGCCGAGAAGACATAAACAGCTGTAAGTACGTCATAGTCTGCAATATTTTAAATGTTAGCAAAGTAAATATCAGCACAACCAAATCCTGTAGGATGACTGACTTCAGCGTAACAAATCACATGAATCTCCACAGAAGGGGATAGTTATTGCAAAGAGTGTCAACAAAAAATATCATAATTTGTAATTTTTAACAGCATGAGACAATCGAACTTTCTGGCTTACTTAATGTGCATGCAAGTTTGTCTGATAGTTTTTTAAATAACAAAAACAAAGTAAATAAACAAAACAGTCCTATAAAGAAACAGCAAAAGCTGGCTATAAAAGCTATTATTATAAAACAAATTAAGATCATTTGCCAAAAGTATAATATGAGAGATCTCTTTTATGAAAGCGGGGTGTGAACTAATATAAATGAAGACACACTCAGTCACTCCATCTGTCCCTCAAGTATTGAGTTGCACTTGATTTTAGCTTGAGTGGCTCTGCATTCATGGCCCCACGGTGCTTGAGAGTGGCTCTTCATTTTTCCGCGCTTGCCTGTTTATTCCTCTTTGTTCTGCAGTATCTGGACTTGGACCTCACTGCATCCAACGGTCTTCACAAGAAATTTACTTGTAGCAAAGAGTTGTTTTCTGATGTTCTGTGTTAAAATTCCAGTGGATTTAGGTTGTGGGAGGCTGCCTGAAGGAGAAGTCATGGAAGGGCTACAAAGCAGAATGTGATTGCCTCTCCACCCCCGATCCACGGCCACATACATCTTGTTTTTTTTTCTCTATGCTTTGTTTAAAATAAGAGAAAAGAGAAAGGGAAAAGAAATAGAGGAAAAATCTTTCCTTTCTTTAATTCTCTGCAGGATTAATTTGTTTATTCTCAGGTCTTTCACCCCTAATTTACTCCACTGAGGATCTTCCTCTCAACAAATTTATCAATTTCTGATCATGTTTTGAAGATCTGAATGTTTTTTCTATTGAACTATTTCTGCTCAATATATATTTCTTTGTATTTAGCATTTAAAGTGTTTAACATTTCTTTGTATTTAATTCCGTGGGTATGCATTCTGCCTCTTTTGAGACTCCTTATTGTGTTTCTAAGCACACATGTAACTATTCTTTCCTATGGGGCAAGGACCTCCTTCCTGTCTGCTCTTTCATTTGTATTTTCTTCTCTGAAAGACGATGACCACATCAAATGAGGCTTTCACCTGATTAAGGGTATGGAAGTTACTATAAACCCGTGTTAGGGTTTGAAACAGATATTAAAATTTAACTTGTCAGATTATAGGTGTATAAATAAAGGACTGCAAAGAAACATACCAAGATGGTAACCATGGCTACTGGTGATTAATATAGTCACTAATAGTTTCTGTTATATTGATTATTTTTGTACTCTCCATGTAGTTCAAAAGAAGAGAAGGAAGTTTTATCAAGGTATATACAATAAATAATACTTTGTAATGGGGCTATGCAGATATAATGTTCAATCATAAATGGACTAATATCCTGATGTTTAGTTACAGTAATTGAGTATGACTTATAAAATTCAGAATTATTCTCACTTAGAAATACACATGTGTTTGTTCTTTTGAAATATATAAATCTTCAATAAATATAAAGAATAATAAAAATCAAACTCAAAAACACATTTTTCATGCTCAAAAGTGCAGCACAAATAGTAAATTCCAAGGTAATTTTCACATTCTCAAGTGAATGTATTATTTTCTTGATCTTTTTGTTATGAAATCTTCCTTTGCAGAATATCTTATGGAATTATGCTAAGCATCAGCTGCTCAGCTCTTGTGGCATAATGCTTGCAAGCCCTTTCTAAGAAAAACCACCTCTATTATGCTGTTTCACTGCACATTAGGTGCCATTAAATATCTATTTCATTTATCACAGATTTCAACATGTCTGCTGCAAATCGAAGACCTCGTTTAAAATTGCTCAACATGAGCCTGTCACTTGGTATTTAGACGGAAGAAAAGGCAATGCGCGCACACGTAAGGACCTCAACAAACAATTTTCCTCTGTGGCTAAGAAAACAGAAATTGGCTGTCATGTTGTGAATTTTAATGAAGAAAGAAAAGAAATTATGTGGACTTTGCTTCAAAAAAGTATTTATGGAATAGAGATTCCATTCCTAATTTTTGCTGCATGCTGTCATTTGTCAGCCTTCTGTATCAATTTTCAGAGAATTTTGAAAGGGCTTGAAGTACTGAATAAATATTTTCTGAAACTCCAGTTTAACTTCATGGATAGTGCATCTGTGGAAGCTAGAGGCATTGTGCTTTAATTTTATATTTGTAATGTGTTTTCATAACAATGGTCAGAAATGGTTAAAACTATTAATCCAGACTTTTCCATAGGTATTTCAGCATCAGATTAACAAGTTATGCACAAGTGAAATGAAATTGTTTATTTCCTTGTGTTTATCCTCTACCAGTTATTTCCAGTTCTCCAATCACACTGTCTAAAGGAAAGAAGAGAAGCATTTGTCCTTTAATTATTCTTTAATTTTGTATATCAAGCCAAGCTGTCCTACATTCCTTTGAGAAACTCCCCTCACCAACTTCATTTAATCAAATGTCATCTTTGAGAATTTCCAAGTCTGTGGCTTCTAGGATGCCTGTCCATCTTTTTTTGACACTCTTTCCCCCCTTCTGCCCCTCCTTCCCTCTCCCTCTCTACCTTCCTACTCGAAGCAGTGACTATTTGTGGATTCCTCACAATCTATTTTAAAAATGTTTCTTTATCCAAAGGTTAACTGCTTCAGGAGTATAAACCTCTAAATTTTTCCATTGCTGTATTAGTTGGGACAACTGGTTTCAGTAGCTCATAAATCCATCAATTTTTTGCTCTATAACAGTGTAATCTATGAAATCCCATGGCTATAAAAGGAATTACTAATTTTCAATAAATCTGAAGAAGCAGGTAATAGTGTCATGGGCCTGGAGCTCTAATCATTTTAGCTATAATAAATGAAAATATAGGAGAATCCCTTCAGGTTACAAAATTTACTCATCAGGGTAAAGATTTTACCCCTCAAAGTGTTTCAAGACTTTTCCCTTGTGTACTGTTTTAAAGTATAGTTTCTGAGAATAAGTTCTCATACAAAAGATTTCAAGATATAAAAGAAAATACTAATTAAATGTATTCATGTTGGTATTCCCTTTTAAAAGGAAACAAAACATGCATTACATCCATAGTTTCTTTAAATATGTCAACATGCTGACAACTTATAATTCACACATCTAGAGAAGCATAAATTTTATTTCTATTATGCACATTTTATAACATATATGTGCTTTTGAATACTGTGAAAACTTATGAATATACGTGAAATACTATGGTCTTATGAACAATTCAGTTAAGATGTTTAGTGACTTTAAGCAACTGTAATACATTTTCCTACTTTGACATAAAACAGGCAATACAGTATATGCTTTATGATTTTTTACTTTTGGTGAAAGTGTGCCAATATTTGTAAAACAAACATTATGATATTCATCATTAATCTACATAGAAAGACAAATTAAAAATATTTCTTTGGTATTTTCAACTTTGTAATTGCATATTAAATGACATCTGTAACAGTATGACTGTAGTTACCTTTTTAAATAGACTTATGAGACAGGATGAAATTGAATTATTGACAGTAATTTGTTTTTAAGTGTTTTTAATTGAACTAGAAAGATACCAATTTTCCCTTTCTTTTCCTACAAGATACCTTCCCTCCAAGTTCTGCTCTGCCCCCACCCTAAAGTTGATAGGTTTTTTCTTTGATTATTATTGGTGTCTCTCTGTGTGTGTGTGTGTGTGTGTGTATGAACTTGTAAATACAACCTATTATATTTTGCTATATTTTGTTGTTTGTGTGGATATAGTTTCAGTGCTGACCACTCTGTGTTGTATAACTAGTAAGGGGCTCTTTTTAAAGAGAGACTAACTCTCCTTCTCTCATTAGGTGTCTACAGGGTTTTTTTTTTGTTTTGTTTGTGTGTGTGTGTGTGTGTATAGGGGTTGGACCCTGTGAAAAATTTCCCCTTCCATATTAATATGCTTACTGATGTCACCATTGTTTCAATTTTGTTTTTGTCTCACCATTTTTAGGACAGACTTTTTCATGCTGAACTTTTTGGTCTCTGTCTCTTACAGTCTCCCTGGCCCCTCTTCTGGGCTTCCTGGTATATGTCTCTCACAGTCTTCCTCCCACCTCTTCCATGATCATGCTGGACTTCCTGGTATGTCTCTTACAGTCTTTCTGCCCCATCTTCCATTATGTTTCCATTGGAGTTAGGTTTCCCACAATCTGTTTTTCTCAGCATTGTATCCAGTTACTGTTTTCTTTGATGGTCTCCACTTGCTGTAAAGAGATTTAAATGTTAATTTAATTAGTTTCAATTAATATTTTAATTTAAATGTTAATATTCAATAAAAATTGCGAAAGGTCTGAGATGAAGTTAATTGTAAATAAATGCTTCTACAATGTAGGGCTAAGCTTGTAAGAGTCTTTGAATTTCAGGTATGAACTTTGGATTTTTTTCTGATTAAAACTCAAAGTGAACAGAAATGACTGTTTTTGCAGTGTTTTTGTTGATTTTTTATAATTAAAGTGGAAATGAGCAGGATAGTATAGATTTTAAATTACCATCTCCTCTCTTATCTTGTCTCACATACATATACATATAAGTTTTGAGTGGATTCAATTCTTAACATCAGATAGTTCCATGGCAGAGTAGGTTGGATATCGGCTACCTTTATAGTGAGCATAGGTCAACTTTTGATAGCTTTTTTTCTTTTATCATGCCGCTCTTTATGTGATAAAGCAGAGTTTAGAGGAGACGTGAAATAAGTCACATAAAAGGAGAGTGCTCTGTAATTGCTTGGAAAGAGCTCTTATGCAACCGTTTTGTGATCAAAACACAATCTGGAAAGAGATCTGGATGACTGGAAATATTAAAAAGGAACTCTCCACAAACTAAATGTTTATTTTATACATAAAAGGCTCTTGCAATATTGGCAGAAGATTGGTTTAGCTGAGTGGTTTCATGCCCTAATGAAAGTTAAATGCTCTGAAATGTGATGGAAGCCAGGCAGAAATAGAAGCAGATCACAACACACTGAAATGTATGTGAACGCATGCTTCTACTCCACATAAATATTTATTTACAGAAGACATGAATATGAGAAGCACATTCCAACAGCATCTCAAAGATGTCATAGTCAAGTCATGGAAGAGAGGTGTATGGTTCTGACTGACTCCCTTCATGTAGGCTTGAGAATTCCAGGGCAAGCTCACGGCTTCCATTTCTAACTTTGCCACCAAGTAATGAACTGAAGCTATTCAAATTTGGCAGAGGAAGTACCATCCTGTTGACTTGAGGAAAGTAAAACACAATTTGCTCATTCTGGTGCTTATGCTATATTTGGGTATAAGAAAGCCTTTTGCACTTAGAGGACCATATGTGTAAATATCACTTCCCAAACCTTTCACGTGCATGAATATTCAAATGTTTACTGGTGCCCAGTACCTATTCATGGAGTTCTTAACCTTCTTCCACAAGGCAGTTGGGCAGCGTGGTTAGGGAACGTGTTTGAAGTCTGTCTTCGAATTTGGTAGTCTGATTCTATCAAGCATTTGGGAAGTTCTGCAAAGATTCAGGATAGTAGAGAGGGATTCTGGCCACGCAGGTGTTCCATTAGAGCAGTGCCAAATGCCCACTGGGAAGCCAGACATCTGGAGGCTTGAATCGCAATGTTCTCTCTTAGCAGATTCCTCTGAACATGCATACATCATATCAATGGCAAGACGGTGTCCATCTGTTTGCCTTCCTGGTACATATGAATGCACACAGGTCAGGGGACACTGACATATATCTGCTTTAAAACAGTGTTCTAACAATGAATTCCTTTAAAAAATATTTTGAAACTATTCCTCCATTAGCAAAAACAAAGAAAATATATTCAACTGCATAGGCTGACATAAAGAGACTTCATTCCAAAAGACTTAATTTTCAGATTTTTTTCTAGAAAGGTTATTTTCTTTGAATTATTATTTTAATTCATGGATTAGTGACAAAAAGAATGTAGGCTATGAAAAGATGGTCTTATAATTATATGTTTCCCTACAGACTGAAACAGTGTATCACACTGTACACATAAAAACATGAAAAAGCTTGAGATATTATTATTTTATATTGAGAAACAGTTTAATTATTTAGAATGCAGTTTTATTTTTCATATGCAGCCAATCATATTCTATTATTAAAAACTGTTGCTATGGTTTCCAGCTTGGAAAATTATATTTATTGTATTATGGCAGCATATTGGAGGTTTTTCTTCCACATTAAAAAATATTGAATAAAATGAGTTTTCTAATAAATTAAACCATGTCACATGATATATTTATAATTAGATCTTATTAAAAATATTCTTTCCTGTTCCAGTTTACATATTGAAAAATTTCAGGTTAGAGCAGGAAGGTGCTCCTTTGTCTTTATGTGCCTCCAATTTAGCTCTGTTTCATCCTTCAGCTAGAACAGTCTTCAGGATCATCCAGGAAACCATTGCTGGTGGGATTGCAAACAAGGACCAGGAGGGGAAAAGGGAGGTCTGCATCCTTTACCCAGAGTAAAGAAAAGAAATATAAAAGACAGGAAAAATGGACTTGATATTTGCTCACCTAGAACACTTTCCTTTAGGAAGCATTATCAATGATCCACTGAGCTTCAGGGTTTTCCTACACACCAACTATTTCTCCCAATTTTACAGAAATTTAGAAGGACAGTATCATTTTATCTTACTTTATCTTAGTAGATAGCTTACAGTTGAGCCACAGTATGGCTGATGAAATGGATTTTAGATACCCACTTCCAAACCTTGGAAAACACCTGTAAGAGAGATTGAAATAGTTCCCACAAGTCAAGAGTGATGTGTGGAGCTTGACTGGAAGAGCCCTGGAGCCCCTTTGCCCATGTCAGGCACAGTTTGCCTGTGTTCATGTCACTCTGACATCCTTTCTTTAACCAGTGTGAATTTCTGTGCTATAGATAATTAGGTTGGGTGTGATGTGATTTTTTTTTACCTGTTTATCACATTTTTGAACTTTTCTCTTTTTAAAAGATATCTTCTATATTAAGAAACAAGGATGTTACAGGGAGCTCATCAGAGATAACCACTTAGACACAGTTTACAACCAATTGAAACTCTTCATTCCAGCAACCTGGGGCTACCCTCGGTTACTCGGGGACCCAAGTGTAACATTGAAAGTCCAGAGCATGGGGTTTTGGAAGGTAAAATCCATGTCTTGGCATCTGTGGGGTGGGATGGGGTGCATGTTTTCTCCATAAGAAGGCTGTTTACAGAAGCCATGATAAGTTAGCTGAGGCATCTTGACCTCAGGCTCCTAAAATAGAATTGGATAGTTTTCCATTGGGCTTCTCTTTAAGAAGATCAAATTCTAGTCAAAGCCTAAAATAGCATAAGCAGGAATACAAGATGGAGAAACCATTCCACTTTCTTGCCCTGTCACTGTCCCCACTGGTTTTACAGACATGAATCAAATCATTGACTCATCCTCTTCTAGGGGGAATAGTTATCCTAAGGACCAGCAGTTTAACTGCGTTTATTTTCTGTTTGATGTAGGTGGCCATGCAGGTAAGGATTCAGCATCCCATCATTAGACTGATCAGAATAAGAGTTGACAGTCCAGCTAATGCAGACAGTAAGGAGGTCAGTCATGGGGACCATGGAACCTGAGACAGATGCCAAATATCTGATTTGCGCTTCCTTCCTTTGAGGTTTTTCCTGATTACCACTGATTGGTTGGTATGGAAACAAGTTTCTCCTAAGGACATTCAAAGTCCTCCTTGTTTCATAAAACAGAAGTCTAGTCTCCTTTAGTTCTGTAGGACTACCTCTGTGCAGGAGTCAACTTGGCTCTCCAGTCTCAAAATAGAATTTCCCAAATGGTTTTGGTCTAAGACTATCTAAGTACTGAGTTGCCTCAAGTTTTGCTTCCCAACAATCAACCTGAGGTGCCTATGGCTGTTGCACTAACTATTCCTGCCTGTTCCTACTAGGACTGGAACCAGAACTGAGCCCATTTGACCTTTGTTAACATTGAGGCAAGGTCAATATGAGTTCTCCCCTCTTCTCCATTATAGACATGTACCTGGAAGATAGCAGAGGCTATTGTAAGTAGAGTGGGCATTTGAATTTCCCATGAGTCAAGAGAAAGTATGTTCAGTCAAGCCATTAGTATAAGCAAGCCAGGTAATTTGAGGACATGTCACGGGTACCTTGTCCTTGACAGAACATGCATAAAATTGTCATCCCTGAAGGCCTTTGTCTAGCCATTCTTCTCCACATCCTGATTTACTAATGACCATTGATCTCCTAGACCTGTATTATTCCACTCCTAGAAGGGACGTAAGAGAGTAGAAGTCTAAAAGATAGAGTTTCCCCTCCCTGGTTTTTCCGAATCCTCATGTCCAGGTATGGGACTGATGGCAATTGTGTATGTCCTGGTTTAGTAAACTATAGCCAGTCTTGTCTATAAGGGGGTCAAAAGTCAAAGTGGTAGTCCATCTGTCACCATCCTCAATGTTTTTTCCCCCCTCAAGATGATAGCAGCTACTTCGACAACTGTTGGGGCAGTGAGGATAACTGGATCCAGACAGGGTCCAGGCAGGGATCCTCTTTATCAAAATCGAGTATTCTGGCTGGAATTGGTGGGCAGGTTCAGAGGTGGGAGGTGGCAGGATTCCCTTCACAGTTCAGTCAATGGCCTGGCGAGTGGCCTACAAAACCTCAAGGACTTGAGAAGGAAGTGAGTAGACATTTCTGCCTGGGGAATGTCTCAGAGTTTAAGGAGCATGGGAGGTGGTCTTCCAAATAGAATTTCAAAAGGATTAAGCCCCTCACAATCAAAGAAGTACATGGAGCCCTGAGAAGGGCAAAAGGGAGGAGGTTGGCCCAATTTTCTCCAGTTTCCAGGATGAATTTGGTCATCATCTCTTTTAGAGTTCTATTCATCCTTTCTACCTCACCTGAGCTCTATGAATTGGAGACTTCCAATTCATATACCTTTGTTGGATTTTGAGGCACTTGACTAAGAAGGCCAGGGCCTTGTTGGACCCCAAAGCTAGGAGCAGTCCAAACCTAGGAATTATATCCTGAAGAAGTTTCTTAGTAACTATTCTAACAGTCTCTGTTCCCATGGTTTAGGGCTCCACCAATCCTGAGAGATGTCTACAACACCAGTGAATATTTATAGCCCAAAACAATAAAGTCAGGTGGTGGCAACACACACCTTTAATCCCAGGACTTTGGAGGCAGAGGCAAGCAGATCTCTGTGAATTTGAGGTCAGCCTAGTTTGCAAGAGCTAGTTCCAAGATAGATTCCAAAGCTACAGAGAAACCCTGTCTCAAAAAACAAAACAAAACAACAAGAAAAAAGAAAAGCAAAACAAAAAATAAAACCCAAACAATAAGCCTGATTTCAGCTAAGTCTAATTCCCAATATTCCCTAAACCCATTTCCTTTATCCCAGATCCCCTTTGAGATCGTCATTCCCTGCTTTGGGGTTGACTTGAGCACAGGTGTGACATCTAAAAGTGGTGGCTTTAATCAGGCTTTCCAAACTTGAAACATAATAGAGGCATCTGAGGTGCCCCGCCCCCAGGTGGATGGCTTCATAAAGATCTATGACCAGTCGTCTTTCTAGACTTGCGGGTCTGTTGTCTGGGAGCATTAAGTATCCTCGTTTATCCTGTATTTATCCCAGTCAACTTCACCCAGGGAGGTCCTTTGGGTTTAATTCAGTAGGGCCATCATGACTTGCAGAGGCCCCACTGGTTCTCCGGCCACTTCCCCTGTGACCAAGCTAGCTGCTTTGTTGCTTCCTACTTCTGGAGAATCCCCTTTCTGGTGTCCTTTGCAATGGACAAAGGCCACACTCTTGAGTAACCTGGGAGCTTCCAGTAGTGCTAAGATTTCCTCTTTTTCTGATTTCTTTTCCGGCTGAGGTTAGCAGTCTTCTTCCTGTGTGGACATGGGCCAAGATGCAAGTATATCAGGTGTCAGGATATATGATTATTACCTTATCTTTTCCTCATGGGGTGCTTGAGTCAAAGTTGAAAACTCAGCTCATTGAGCTGAGGTTCTGGTAAAGATCACCCTGAATCTGACCTTGTCTTGGAAGAACTGTTCCCAATCTGTGAACAAGACTCTTCCGATGTCAGTCATCTCAAGACAGGCAGGCAGGGGACCCGTTGTGACATCTTCCGGTAGTAGACTGGCGGGGCTGAGAAATGAATGTGGGCTTGACCCAGGAGCAGGACTTGGTCACCTCCTCAAGAGGGCCTCAACAGAGTACGGGCTGCCAGAACAATTCATGTCCTAAAGTTAGCCTGTCAGCATCTTTTACTAGCAGGATGGTGCAATATGGGTCTGGGTAGTGGAGACCTTCACCACCCGTCTGACTCAAGTTTTGGTTTTATTAAGTTAGAGGCTTTCTATTGAAAAGAGACTGGCTGGAACCAAACCAGAAGTTCTCTAGGTAAAGCCCCAGCTATTGTTAGCACAAGGATTATAAACAAAACCCACAAAGTTACAATTTTGGGGAACCAAATTAACTCATATCCTATCTAGGTATGGGGAAGGCTTGATTTTGTAACAAATGTCCAACAAATGCCTCAGCCACCCAAGCAAGTGTTTCATACAAAAGCAGAATTTAGCAGTTAGCCTGTTTAACTTGTGACCCCATTACCTTGTAAGAATAAGTTAGGCAGTGAAATATTTTGCAATAATAAGCAATGTTTTAAGAATAGACCCACATCACCAGGAAGTGGTCCATCTCAGGCCAGCTGACAAGGTACATTCAAGGTAGGAGCAACTTCCTTATGGCTTAACAAGCTAAAAATAATTTTATTTTTTTCAAGCCTAGTACAGTAAATTTATCCTCTAAAAATAATGTTTACCATTACAGAGGTAGCTATGACCCATATACATGCTGACCACCTGGCTGCAACCAGGTCAAGTCTCTTGGACAGACTGGTCTTTTTCAGGGTCCAGGGGTTTGTGGGAGGACCCTCGAAGCAATGCCTCTGGCCCCATCCACATAGAAATGGAATATTTTAATAATTCCTGGGAGGGCCAGGACAGACACCAGGGCCATTTTCAAGCCCTTGAAAGCCCCCCACTAAGACCATTCCAAAGACTGTGTTTCCTGTTGATGGATAGAAGGGTCTGGTTATCTCAATAATCCCACCATCCATAGCCGGCAGTATCCGACTACACCCAGGAATTCCTGCACTTGTCTTTTTGATGTGATGTTGGGGATTTGCAGGTTGGCTGAAACACTGATGTAGGACAGTGACTACTTTCCTTCCTTTAGGTTGTAGCCTAGGCATGTGACCTGAAGGACACACAGAGGAGCCTGCTTGAGTGCACCTCTGTACCCTGGTGGTGAGAGCCATATGAATTCTTTAGGGAACAATGCCTGAGAAGAGCACAAATGGCTCCCCTTGTGGCAAGACTCAGGAGACCCTGACCCACTTAGTAAAGCTGTGGACAGTTTGCTGTATGATTCTGGGCAGGACCCCAGGAGCATATGTGCTACCTGCGCTCCTTGCTTTCACCATGCTAGTCATACTGCTGTCCTGTAGGTCATGAAGTTTAACATTACATATTTGTATAACTGTTCTGGGAAGAATGGCTTTCACCATCAGATTCTTCGAGAAATGTTAATAAATAGATGATATTAGGAGTTACTGGGAAGAGTCTAGAGACAGCGGATGAAGCAGAATCATAGAAACCCATAATTCCCTCATTTCTAATAGCTGTGCCAGTACTGCAAGAACTTCAGGGGAAAGGGCATAAGAACAAAGGATAAACAGAGACAACTAAGAGTAAGTTCCCAAGTTATATTGCCTACAGGATAAATGGAAAAGCCTGGTATATCCCCAGAAGAGATGGAGTAGTACAGAAAGTAGAATGGATTGATCCCGTTTGAGGTGGTGCATGGACTGTGAGAAACCAGACCCTACCAGATAGAAAAAAAAACTATCTCTCACCTTGCATAACACTGTAACCACAAATACTGCCAACTGAGCACACTGTTCTACCTATAGGTGTGCCGAGTTAGAAAGTTTCCTTTGTAGCTTACAATACTGCTTATGTTTCTAACATTAGAGCTATAGATCAAATAGGTAATGATTACCGGTGGGAAAGTTGGAGATAGAAGGGGAATGAAGCAAAGGAACAAATTGGTAATTATTGTAATCATTTTTAGAGACATAAGGAAACAATTATGACTGTAAAACTGTTCATAACAACTATTAAGACTGTATAAGTGGGCCAGGTGGTAGTGGCACACACCTTTAATCCCAGCACTGGGGAGGCAGAGGCAGGTGGATCTCTGTGAGTCCAAGGCCAGCCTGGTCTACAAGAGCTAATTCCAGGACAGGCTCTAAACCTGTCTCAAACCTCCCCTTCCACAAAGAAAAAGACTGTGTAAGTGAAAATAGCACAGGCTACCCAGGAACACTTGTTTGGACAACAGTGGAGACCTCTATAAAGTCCTTCTATTGCCTGTCCACATTGTTTCTCATTGGTCAGAATCATGGGGAGACCATCTACACACTGGAATAGGGGGTTTTGTGGATATTTTTGACTAAATTTTAACAGAACTGCCCTTGGGATGAATGAAATGATTCTGGTAGTTCCTGAATCCCTTCTTCTGTTCTATTCCACCCATTCTCTTCGTTGTCATTTTCCTGAAGGGCTACAGTCACTGCACTGGAGGATTTCCTTCTCTCTCTGTCTTCAGCTGAATTTTGACTGCTGTAAACTTTCTAAGGTACCCATTCATTCCTTCAAATTTTTCTAATTTCAGGAACTTTCTCTGAAATGTCAATCTAATTCATCTTAATCAATAAAAACCATGAGTCAGATATCAGGTTAAAAATCTGAGATCAAAGAACTGGGAGCAGCCACCAGTTGCTTTCTTCTGCTCTTGTTCCTCAGTCCACAAAGCAGGGATTCTGTCTACACTACACCTTACCGCTTCCTGTTTCAACCTTCCAAGTGCTGAGATTAAAGGTGCGAGCCACCACTACCCAGGTTCTATGGTTAACTAGTGGCTAGCTCTACCCTCTGATCTCTAGGCAAGTTTATTTGTAAGAACAGAAAAAATTCACACATTTCCCTTTTTGTCCAAATAAAAAGTGAAGGTTTTAACTAACATAAAAAACTATATACAATAAATACAATAACTATATATATAATTATATATAGGCAACAATTATAATAACAACATCTAGTCCATTTGCATTTGAGGAATTCAGAGAAAACTCCCTACTATCTATTATATCTTGATGAGTCCGAAGTGTTGTACCTAATTCACTTTCTATCCTAGTTTGCATTACCAACCCAAAACTATCTTTTTATGTCTCTCATCCTTATATACTTTATACCTCTTTAGTGAGTTTGATAATAAGGAAAATTATAGCTATATAGTCTTCAACTACATCAGAGACTTGAGGATATACTATTACCTGAGTAGTATTATACACAGGAAGTGCAAGCAAGTGACTTCCAAAAATGTGAGAAGTGAGAGAAACAATTGGCTGCCTGGACAGTCACCCAAGGTTCCTCTGCAACTTTCAGACATTCATCTTTGGCCTACAGGTATAGAATATCTGCCAGACTTTTCTGTGAAGCAGGATATTCTGAAGGGCTGTCCTACCCTGTATTGGCAAAATTCTGCAGTCACTTTCTTTTATGTCTTACTTGTCCAATTTGGACAGCATACTGTTAGCAGTTGAGTGAAGGGCAGTTGCCTGTTCAGTGGCTAACTTTTGCTGCAAAGAAAGTGAACTCCATATGGACTTCCTTCAATGCTCATCATTTTCTCTGAAGTAGATTGCTACTGATAGGAGCAGACATGTCTCAATGTTATAAAAAAAGAACCTTATGTTATTGAAACTTCTTAAATGACAGAAGTGTTTAAAGACCACCTGTCTATCTAAAATGTATCTCTGTTTGACCTTGAAAATATACTAACATGACAAGTATGATTGTAATAAGTGACTAACTACTAACCTGCATTTCTTTATTCTCCTAAATAGTTTAGGATAATAACTTTTAAGGACTAGAAATTTGCATTACATTGTTAAACTAGCTTTATAGGTACAATATGTTAAACAAGAGTAGAAATGTATGTATAGAATAAATATATGTATAATACTAACAAAAATAACCTCAAATTTGTACCAATATACAAGATATCTCAAACAAGAGTATAAACATATATTCAGTATAACAAAGATAATCTCAAATATGTACCAATGCACAAAAATTCGTACCAATATAAAATAGGTGAGATTAGTAGTTTCATTTTTAGTTTAAAAGTAGATTCAATAATCTACCATTTTATCCTATCATATCTATATCCATATTTTTTCTTTTCAGAGCACAAACCCTAAATTTAATCTCCTTTGTTCAGCTTTTTTTTCCTGACCATTATCAGTAATAACATGTAACCCCCGCAAATGAGAACAAATATCTGTAACCCATTGAATGACCAAAAACTGCCCATCTCACCTCTTGGGAATTTGGGTGGCATGTTCTTAAAATTGCTTTCTTCTGTCTGGGAGTGATAGCATGTTTAGGGGATCCTGAAGAAAATTGGGATAATTATCAAGTCCTGGTAGAACTACCTGTATCATTTGTTGTCTGATCTCTGTGTAATGGGAAAGTACAAGGCTTATCTCAAGTCCTGGCTATAGTGTTGTGTAAGGCTGGACCATCTCAACTAGCCACTTTGAAATTGTCCTGAGCAGTGTGTAGTCTGAAGCTGATCTTTGAGTGGTGTGTGTCAGCTTAATGGTGTTATCATAGTGCTGGTGGCATCATTGTTGTGGGGCCATATCCTCCTTTTAGAGACTTCAAAGGTCATTGTTAGGCATGGTCATGGTTCACTTCAGAAACCTTAAGCATTTCCAATGTTATATGTAGGAGATTGCAACAAGGTTAAAGGGACTGAATTTGTCATTACATCCAGAGTACCAAAATTTAATTCCTAGGTACTTCATAGAGACTCATGTACAGGAAGCTAGATGAAGCCTTTTCCTAGAATTAGTTAGCATTCTATGTGACCTTTAATATCATGGAAAAAGTTTAAATATGTGTATATACATATATATGCATTAATTTTATAATTTTTGAGATAATATTATACCTTAAGAAAAGTTTTTAAAGATTCAAAGTAAAATAAAAAAATATGAGATTAGTGTCGATAGAAGAGTCCCTAATTTTGTGTTTTCTTCTGTCTTTTATCAGGTGGCTCTTCTGATATGATACAGAGATTTTGAATTTTTCTTTAACAAGAATGCTTGGGACTAGAGAAGGAGAGGCCTTGCTTCAACCAAAAACCTGCTTTGATTTTTAATTGCCCTAGGACTACAAAAAGACTATTTGTATCATATGTCTGTAGAGAACATCAGAAACAAACTTTTGGGAATATTTATGAAATTTTACCCTGTTGGAAATAAAATATACTAGTGGGCCCATTTACACCTTTTCTTGTGATATTATCTCTCAATTTGTCTTTCTTCAGATGTCTCATTTGTACAGTGGTCTTCAGATTTCTTAGTTGGATGCTTACATTCTCCTGGAAAGACAAAAAGCCCTGCTCCAGTCTTAACTTTGTGCATGGGAAGAGGGGGTATTCCCTTTTGGCAAGTTATATCTGATAAAATGAAAAGCATTTTTTATTTTTATAAGTAAGTTTAGATTGTATGGTCATGTTGTTTGATGAGCTATCATCCTTTCTGCTTAAGAGATCTCTCTTGTTCAAACTGAATCTTTATTTTGCTTTATGGTTTCTTCTAAAAATTTCATTTCATCTTTTAAAGCTGTATGGTTTTTCACAATAGGCATTAAGTCCTTTCATTGCTCTGGGAAGGAGTTTCCCTCATGCTGATAAATAATGACTGAACCAAATTTGGCATGAGAGCTTCTGAGAAGCTGCCCAAGGCATTTCCCAATGGCAAAGGGTTACTTTGTCTGTCTGTCCCTTGCTGATCCACATCCGTTGGTCCAAAGCTGGCCTTTGCTGTATCTTCTGCATACTACAGAGGGCAGGAGCTTTCTGTTGGAATTAGAAGAAACATTGCTTCTAGAAATTCCTGTCTACAATCCCTTTTTAAGTGACCTTGTTTGCTACCATTAAAACACCTGATATTTTGATTTTTCTTCAAGTCTCTGGGAATGACCTTAGGAAAGGTTCTGGCATTAAATATTGACTGTGTCTTATATCCATTTCACTATGGATACTGATCCTGCCTTTAAAGCCCTAGTTATCCTTCTACATTGTGAATTAGCATTTTCAAAAGCCAAAGATTCAATTATTATTGTTTAGCTTCTAAATTTGATATCATTCTATTTACAGCTGGAGTCAATATTTGTAAAAAAAATCAGTGAAGGTTTCTTTTAGGCCCTATATAACTTTAGTAAATGACTCAGTTCTCTTTCTGATTTTTCAGTTCTGTCCCAAGCATTCAAAGCTACTGCACTGTACAGAGTCAAGGTATGGTCGTCATTTAGAGACTGTCTTTGTTACATCAACATAACAGCCCTCTCCAAGAAGTTGGTCTTAGGAAATTTCAAGACCTCTAGCCCTACTTCATTGTTAATGGTCCTAGCCTCATTGTTCCACCAAGTCCTCCACTGCAGTTGAGGACCAGGCTTCAGTACTGCTGTAACCACGTCTTTCCAGTCTTCTGGGACAATCCTGTTACAAGTTAACCATGAATTTAACATCTGCTTTACAAAAGGTGAATATATACCATATGAGACTATCACTTCCTTAAATCTCCTCAAATCTAACATTTCCACAGAAATCCAGTCAGCTCTTACATAGCCTTGGTGATGTCTGTCATTTAGTAGGTCTTGTAAAGTGACTAGATAAATTAAGATTGGTTGTTTGAAAACCATGGGTGTTCCTCTTGAATTTTATAATATAAGTATGAGGTAGGTTATACTTTGAATTCCTCTGTTTTTATCTGAGTATCTCTTAAGGCTTGTAATTTATCAGTCAAAATGTTATTTTGTTCTCTATAATTTTTCTTAAGGCCTGCATTTTGGAATTCATATCAACCAATTTGCCACTCATATCAACCAACGTTTTTTAGGGATAAAGCAAGAATTATAAAAAAGATAATGTTTATAATGGACATTACATAAATTCCATTTAAGTTAATTATTCTCTCATTTAATTGTTCCACTTTTAAAGCATTCATTGTGTAATCATACAGAGACCTTACTCCCTCTATAGTCTTTCTCACTTTTAATGTGGAAAAACTTTCTCTCTCCTAACTTCTCCATTTAAGAATTCCCATTTGTCTCAATAAATCTGTTGGCAATGGTGGTGGAATGTGAAGTATAGCATGTTTGAACAAAGGCAATGAGCAGCCTCACTGAGGATAGTGCTGCTATTCTGTGTCAGCAGCCTGAGGAGAGGGTCCAAGGTAAACCCACAACCCATGGGAGAAAAGAAGCCAAGGAACCAGGCATCTGTTCAGGAAAACAAGGGAAAGCAGCTGACTTTGGAGGGTTTTGGAACCTAAGTGCCTGAGAAGCAGGAGGTTTTTGGAGATTGCTGTAGAGAGGCCGCGGCAGGAAAATCTCAGACTCATGTAGAGGGCTTGAGGAAGAAAGGGAAAGACAGCCAGTGGTGCCGTGACTCCACCAGGTGCAGTTCTCTCCTTGAGCAGCTCTGGTGGGTGTTGGTGGCTACAAAGCCACAAGCAAGCAGTTATTTCATGAATTTGTGCCCCACGGTGGGTACCAGATGAAGTATTAATTAATCTTAATAAAATCCACGAGTCAGATATTGGGGTAAAAACCTGGAAGATCAAAGAAATGAGAACAGTTGCCAGTTGCTTCCTTCCTCTCTTGTTCCTCAGTCCACAAGGCTGAGATCCTGTCTGCAGCCCACTGTATCACTTCCTGTATCCACTTCCCAAGTAGTAGAATTAAAGGTGAGAGCCACCACTACCCAGCTTCTATGGTTAACTAGTACTTAGCTCTGCCATCTGATCTTCAGGCAATCATTGTCAGAACAAAATATCACACAACATTTCTCCTTATGTATGGGGCAGATTACACAACAAAAGACAACATTAGTGGCTTACTCGGGGGAACACCTGGGTTTATGGGGATAAATATCCAGTGTACCTCACAGAGCCGTCCAGGATCCCAGCCAGACTGGAATTACCTTAAACTCACTGGTATGATTTCCGGCTGCCGCTTTTTAATTATCCCAATAATAATTTGTGAAAGAAAAAGTGTTCAATGTCATCTTACCTTAAAACAGTTTACAACAGGATGATAAAGGCCTGTGGCTTCTTCAAAGCTGGAGGGCTTTGGATTTTCTAAATATACATATTTCTGGTAGAGAAGCAGACCATAAACAGAGAAGGTGTTGAACTTCCATACCCGTCTCCTCTTCTGCTGCTCCCATTGATGCACCCAGTTCTATTGGAGTAATTATGTCCCTCTTCCTGGATGCAACTAGCTACTGAGACAGGGAGGGGAGAGAGAAGAGACTCTGCAGCTTGGGGAGCTATTTCTCTTCCTTTTGTTCCTCTGAGACTCTCCCTACCTCCATATAGAGAACAGGACCAGGACCCCAGGACTACAGCGGAAATCAAGAGACAAAACAAGCCTGAAGATCATGCTTGGAAGCAAGCAGTAGGGAGGTTGATTTCCTCTGGCAGGCCTGAGACAACAGAGGGAGATTTTGGTTTTCTCTCGGCAACTTAGCTGGGTCAATAAAATGGCACAAGTTTTAAGTGTATCTGTGTGTGTTCATGTATGTGTGTGTATGCACATATGTGTATCTCACAACAGAGAGAGCCATTGATTATTACAGGGAAACTGGCAGCTACTTCCAAGGCTCAAGACCCACTATTGTCACCATAGTAAGAGCAGCATAGAAAGGTCACCATGGCACAGTTACTATTGCCACTTGAAAGGGGCACCACAGCATAAGTGGGTGGTCCATTATGGTCCTTGATCTGGTGGGAAATACTGTGATTTGCTCCTGAGCGGTGGTGACTGAAGTCTCAGGATGGCTCACTCCTTCTTCCATTTAAGATCTTTTTTTTTCAACCAATACAATGAGAATGGACAGAAACACAGAGAAAGACACAGACAAAACACATAGCAAAGACAACCAGGAGTGACCACCACACATTCACACACCTGAAGAGATCAGAGGAATCCAGTAAAGACTTAGATAGATCTTGAACACAAGATTTACAGCTATGTTCAACTGCCTGCCTAGTGTCCTAATCAGACAGCACCTCCTACAGACCAAACTTACCTCTGGAGGTGCTCAGATCAGATGACTTTTGATTTGCTTTTTTTTCTTTTCCATTTTTTTCCCTTTTGGATCGTGGTATTGAGGTGTCTTTGGAGCACTAGGCAGCAGCAATTAGTTGGTCAGAAAAGATTTTCCTGGGCCCCTGGAATCTCTTAGGGTCAGAACCCCATAGGATTCTTCTCCAGCCAGTGCATTCTCCATTTCCACCAGTCCCAAGACCCCTAAGTATTGGGGTTATGTCCTGGAGAATCACACTGGGTCTCCAAATATTATAGAGAGCCCACCAGAGAGGACCATGCAGACAGAGCTTCTAGCCAATTGAAAGTCTTACAGCCAGCTGGAACTACACTCAGTTATTCGGGAAGCTAAGTGTAGCATTGAATGTTCAGACAGAGCACAGAGTTTCTGAAGGCATAAACTCTATCCTGGTGTCTCTCACAGACACTTCAGAGGGCTCCCTTACCAGCAGGCAGTTTGTAGAACCTAAGATAAGTTAGGTGGGGCATCTTGACTTTGGGTTCCTAGAATAGAGTTGGGTAATTTTTCATAGGGCTTCTCATTAAGAATATCAAATTATAGTTAAGCCTGAAATGGCCTCAGCAAGAATTTAAGGTGGAGGAACCTCTCCACTGTGTTGGCCTGTCACAAGAAAGCACTGAGTTGATTCTGACTGATGGAAGGCTCTTATGTTAGCAAATGTTTCAATGAGGACAGAGGTACAGAAGTCAAAAAAACAAACCAAATGACTGTTAGTTCTTCAGTTTTCAAATTTTTCTAATGATAATTCCCAACAACTAAGGCAAAACTATAGGACTTGTTGGATGTTCACACTGACTGAGGCAGCAGGATGGCCATTCCTGCTCCTGGGACATTCCAACTGCCAGGCCTTGTCCCTGAGGAGCTCCAATAGCTAAACCTTGCCCCTAGATCCCTGCCCCACCCATGTGGGAGAGTGGCCAGGCCCTGCCCTAAAGAAAAAGGAATCTCACTAATCCTTGATTTGACCCAAGATCAGGCTACATAATCCCTAAAATCCTGGGGCTGCCTGAAAACTCAACCCCTCCAAGAAACCCTATATAGCCCTGTCTCCAGCTCACTTCTCCCCCAAGCAGAGAAGACACCTTCCTGGGTTTCTCCCTCCCAATAAATCTCTTGTGTGAGGTTTGTTGTGTGGTGTGATTTTCTGGTTCTTCTTGTCTCCTGACTGCCAGGATATCTTTCCATTTGAGCTGTTATCTTTACTGGACTGGCATTTGAAAATGGTTCTGAAAAGCCCAGAAAGCATCTCTTCCTATGTTTCCTTGAGCTTTGTGGATGCTTCAAAGTAAAAACAGGTAACTTACTTTTAAACATGCAGACATATGATAAGGCCCAAATTGAATAATTTAATATATTCAGTGTACAAAGCAATGTATAAATTTGTCAGTCTATTCCTTACAATTAAAGAAAATGATCACCCTTCCCTTCTTCGGGGGCCATTGATCCCCCAGCTCAGCCTGTTTGGGCAC
>LOJH01007664.1:0-15060 GCA_001685095.1 Ellobius talpinus
TTTTGAGACAGAACTATGCCCCCACCCCCTATATCTAGTTTGAGCAATGTATCCCTTCAAAAAGAATGGGCCCTCAAATGCCAGTTCAAGCACTAGGGATAAATTCTAGTCCCACTGCCAGTGGCTCCACACACTGCCCAAGTCACACAACTGTCACCCATATTCAGAGGGCCTTGTTTGGTCTTATGCAGATTCCTCAACTATCAGTCGAGAGTCAGTGAGCTCTCACTAACTCAGGTTAGCTGTTTCTGTGGGTATCATCATTATGGTCATGACCCCTTTGCTCATATTATCGTTCCTTCCTATCTTTGACTGGACTTTGGGAGTTCAGCCCAGTGCTCCACTGTGAATCTCTGCATCTGCTTCCATCAGTTGCTGGATGAAGGTTCTATGATGACAATTAATGTAGTCGCAAATCTGATTACAGGGAAGGCTGGTTCAGGTATCCTCTCCAGTATTGCTTATGGTCTTAGCTGGGGTCCTTGTTGTGGATTCCTGAGAGTTTCCCTACTTCCAGGTTTTTTGCTAGGCTCATAATGGCTCCCTCAATCAAGATACCTCTTTTCTTGCTCTCCCTCTCTGTCTTTCCCCATCTCGACCATCCCAGTCTCTCATGTTCTCTTGCTCCCTCCCCTTCTGCCCTCCCCCCTCCGTACTCTCAATTTCCTTAGGAGATCTTGTCTAATTCCCCTTTCCAGGGGGATCCATGTATGTCTCTGTTAGTGTTCTCCCTGTTACCTAGTCTCTCTGGGGCTGTGGACTGTAGGCTGGTTATCCTTTACTTTATGTCTAATATCCACTTATGAGTGAGTACATACCGTGTTTACGTTTCTGGGTCTGGGTTACCTCACTCAGGTTTTCTACACACAGGTTCTCAAAAAATGCAACTGCTTCCCCTTTTTCTATTTAAATTAATAATCATTCAAGGGTGTCCAATATTTTGACATTGCCGCATGACTGCCATCTACAAAGTTCCCTCTCAAGACCCAGACAATTGAGTTCTAAAACATAACAAAGAATCTGTGTTTTAAATACGTTTATAGTTTCATGTTGGACTGCATTCATAGTTCCCCTTGGCCACTGCAGGTTAGACTATGGGCTAAGAGGAAATGGGTATTGTCTATAGCTGGGCACACTGTAGCTAATGGATATGATTTATCTATTTTGAGTCTCCAAAGTCTTAGTCTACAGTAATCGAGGAGAGGGCTAGTAAAGAATTCATTAGTTTGTGTTTTTGTTTTGAGACAGGGTTGCACTGTGCTATTCTAGCTGGTCTGGAATTCTCTGTGTAAATCACAGTAGCCTCAAACTCACAGAGCTCTGTCTGCCTTTGCACGAGTCCTGGGATTAAAGGTGTGCACTACCATGCCTGGTATTGGCTCACTAGTTCTGAAACAGTTGATAATGCATGTTTGTGAGATTCTGCTTATTATTAGCTATTAGCTTTTTAATTTTCTAGTTGTCTCTCTTTCCATATTCAGTACACCAAGACCACAGCAGAAGTGGAGGTGGTAGGGTTTTTAGTGAAAAGGTTTTGTTTCACTTGGGGCTAGGAGAAGCATTTATTTGCTTTTCTGTAACCACTTTGTGGCTGGCAGAGTCAATTCTTCCTTATGGAAGCTTGGACCTTGTTGTGAGACATCTTCAGAGGTGTTATTACTCTCTTTAAAATGAAAAGCGCTGATATTTAATACACTTACTTGTTCACCAAAGTCTTCTCATTCGAAGAGGGTGACAGTTGAAATTTTAACTACAGAATAAAGGTCCAGGTTACCTGGAAGTTGCGGTCGATGTAGGAGCATGAGCGAAAGAGCTTTGTCATATTTGAAGCTGAAGAAAGCTTTAGGACATTCCAACAGCTATCTCCAAAAATGATTTCTTTAGGGACAAACGTAAACATTTGAAAAATGGACCAAGTTCCATACACTTTGTGAGCTTTGATAATATGTCATTTTGGGCTGCCTGTTAAACTATGGGGAGCTGATTTCAGGCGATTGCTCTCATGTTTTTGTGCTGCTACATTTAATTTTGCAGTCCATATTTCTAGGAAATCTTGCTGTACTCCTAAGCAATAGAAGTTTTTTACTGTATCATGGAATCTAGCTCCTTTTTATTCATTTACTTATCTTGAAGAAGAGGGAGAATGAGAGAGAGAACGGGAGAGAGAGAGAGAGAGAGAGAGAGAGAGAGAGAGAGAGAATGAGAGAGAACACTACTGTGTGCCTATGGAGCTCAGAGGACAACTTGCTGTAATCAGTTCTTTTCTTCCCCATCTGAGTTACAGGGATTGAACCCAGTTGGAAGGCAGGCTGTTTGGCAAGTGCCTTTATCTGCTGAGCCATTTCGAATAAGACTACCATCCCACCAGCTCCTCCATTTCAGTTTTAGTTTATGCTTTTCTATTTCTTTTGTCACCACACTTCATTTCCAAGTTATGGTGGCTCAGAAAGTCCCCTACCTCTGGTAGCTGCTTTACTTTATTCCATCTCCTGGAAGGATTACATTGAAAATGCTGCATTTTGGTACTTTATTTCCTTGATCTGAAGTCTTCTATGAAGTTTGGGACCCTCTGAATCTGGCTACCTGGTTTTGATTTTTGGTCCTTTTCTCAATATTAGTCCTAACAGTTTTTCCCCCCAGTGTTTGCGATAGAACCCAAGCTTTTATGCATTCTAGGTAAGTGTCCTCCTGCTCAGCATACCCCATACCTAATATAACTCCTGTGTATCCCAGTGCATTTGTGCCCTCATGCCTTTGCTTATACTGCTCCAGTTTAGAAAAGTCATTCTCTCCCATCGCCTCAGAACTTTATTTATTTATAGGTTTTGATTACTGCCCAGTCTTTCATTTCATCTCCTTTCCCCTTTTTATGCCCCTTCCTACTCTGCTTTTCTCTCCTCTTCCCTTCCTGCAACTGCCTCTCTCTCTTTTTGTCTCCCCTTCCCTGCCTCTGTCTCTCCTCTGTCTGTCTGTCTGTCTGTCTGTCTGTCTGTCTGTCTGTCTTATTTGTGAGCCGTTCTCCTGCCTCAGCCTCCCAGATGGTAAGATAGGAGGATGTGTACTAACACAGTCTTTCCTTTCTTGTTTTATGAGATGCTCTTGTCATGTAATGCAGCTCTCCTTGGACTTACAAGGCAGACCCAAGCTGGCCTCAAAATTGAAACCCTCCTACTTTGGCCTCTGAGTGCTAAGATCACAGTTGTGTGCCATCATACCTGGTGAAACTAGGATGCTTAATAAAGGTCAAAATCAGAGAATTGGTTTGGGAATTTCTATGGGCAAGGAGTGTGTCCAGTAACCAATCCATACTTATTTTAGTACTAAGAGTACAATGGACACTTACTCAATATATTCTGATTTGGTTATCTGATACTGATGGTTACAAATGAATCTGCTTTTTAATATACAACATTTCTTCTTAAATATATATTTGGTAAGTTTTTATCTGAAGAACTATTGGATACAATACTTTTTAAAATGCTCACCTTTAAGTTATAACAATGCATTTTTTTCAGAGAAGAGAAAGGGTTCCTGTGTGTAACAGCCCTGGCTTTCCTGGAACTCTCTTTGTAGACCAGGCTGGCTTCAAACTCACAAAGGTCCACCTGCCTCTGCCTCCCAAGTGCTAGAATTAAAGGTGTGTACCACCATGCCTGGAAATAGGTATAACAATGAGAAAAAAATCCTCTAATAAATGTTATACTTTTATTGTGGTATTTCTATTTGACATTTCTAGGGAATGAGTCATTTATATTATGTGTGCATCCCAAACAGTGGAAGACTTACGGCCAAGCCTCTTATTTTCACGTTTAGTGGAACGCTATAAAATACACTCCATATGTTCTGTACCTGCTCTCTTAAATCACTGAGCTGTGGCATGGCTTCAGATGTTTCTAGTGGTGCTAGAAGACTTCAAGGCTGGAACCCAGATTTGTCCTTCCCTACAAAGAATGCCATCCAATGCTGCTGAACCACAGTGGACTGTGTGCATACCATGATACCCTGGAGCCTTTCGAGCTACCATTTCGAGATGTACACGACTGCTGGCTTCCTCATAGATCTGTGGAAGATCTGAGGGTCTTCTGTCCTCAGTGGTGCCAGTTCATGCTTTCTTCTCAGTTGTCAGTGCTTTTACAGTCCTGTACCACTGTTATTTCTGCTGGCCACTGCCAGTGTACAAGTTTTCGCCCACGAATGATGGATGATTCCATCATAGCTGTTTGTGTACTAAATACTATACACTCCCTCTACATACACTTCTTAACTTCTCTATTTCTTTGTATCTTTCTTTATCTTGCCAGTCTTCTAGATTACCCATATTTTTCAAATACTCTGCTATTACAACCAATAGCAGCGAATAAAGGCACTCTATTGTTTTTACACCTTAAGATGACCAAAACATTGGATATTGTCTTTAGGTGCAGTTTTAGTATATAACGCTGCTATATACTAACGGGGCTTTAGACTTTTTAAATGCCAAATTGTGTGCTTATTCTACATAATGCCATAATATAAGGACTTATTTCATTTTATGGCATAATGAGACTTAGAATACAATGTGGCACCTATTTACCAATGGACTGTCATCCTAAAATATTATACCATACAGTAGGAGAATGGTTTTCATTAGGGTAATACCATACTGGTAGAAATGCAGAGAGGTCTGTGTGCCATCTGCTTCTGAGTTTCCACTGTTGACGGTTGAAAGGACTCCCCAGATTGATATATGTGTGTACACTGTTCTTGATTATTATTTTCTCATCAGTTCGTTCATCATTTCTCTCTTGATCTTAGGTTCCAAGGAATCCCGAGAGCTCTAATCCAGCAATCACTCAAAGAGAAGAGCAAAAAAAGATCGATGGAGCTGAACCTCTTACGCCACAAGAGACTGAAGAGAAGGACAAACTTCTTACACAAGTAAACTATTTTAAGTGGCTGAACTCCTTCTAATCATCAAATAGAAAAAAGTATAAATAATACCTGCTTTTTACTGTATAGGTCCAGTTGTCTTGATCTAACATACCCATAAACACATATTTTGGCCACATCTCTTCAGTTTTTAGAAAATTTCCTTAGTAGAACATGCTCTTCTGGAAATACTAGGGTAACATATACATGGGAAATAAAATTATTAAAATTAAGAAATATTGTCCCAATTATAATAAGGTCAGTGAGTCCATATTTGAATTTTGATAAATAATTTCTAATATATACCTGAAAATTAATTTCTTTGATTCAGTTAATCTCTGAACTGTACACCAATTTTTTTGTTTATGAGAAGTTCCTTTTGAAAGGAGTCAAGTGTTCTCAGGAAAGAGCTTGAATACAATGATGAGAAATGCCTGAAGCATTTTAATGTGATCATTGTGTAATTAATTGCTATACATTAAATAGGGAAGGCTCCCACCTTAGAGCTTTCAAGTCGTTGTTGGTTTAATAAATTTCATATCACACTTCTGAAATGAGTTTTGGCAAAATAAACAAATTGTGAAGTTGTGGCACTGCCTTAGCCAACTAAATTTATTTCTTCAACACTTTTTGGAACAATGTGCACGGTACGGTAGTAGGCAGTTCTCCAGTGTAATCGGTAACTGATAGTTTGGAATATTTTCCACACAAAAGAAGGGTTGCTGCTTGAGGTAACATATATGCCAGTTGTAGAATGTGCTTTACAATATCACACTGTGTCCCGGGAATATGTGTTAATAAAAGTAAAATAAGAGTTTTATATTTATATGTGGATGCAGTCCTTTTCCTTTTAATAGCATATAATTTTGCTGAATGAATTTTGACAAAATACTTTCAAAGTTTTTGAACAAATGCCTGGAAGTCACCAAGTTTAGCCTGAAAGGATAATTGCAGTTGGCAGAGTTTTGAGAAGTACCACAGAATAAAGCATTTAAATATTCATGTTTTCTTTTATTTTAATTTCAGAACTTATTTCCTGAGCACAAAAATAAAGTTGTGCCCTTTGAATACTACATTGCTTAGAATACATTCTGAATATACAGTATAATGTGAATAAGTAATCTCGATCGAGATAATTGAGTTTATAATTAGAGGCATAATCAAGTTTTTTTGTCCCTAAGGGTTGAATTTAAGCCATCTTTTTCTGATGTTACAAATTTAATGCTTGTTTTTTCAGGGTTTTATGTTTCCCATGATGGCCTTGATTTCACTCTGTTGTTGAAAGGATGACCTTGACCTTCTGATTCTCCTCCCTTCTTCTCCTGAGCATTGGAATTAGAGGCATATGCCACCATGTTTGGTTTATATGCTGCTGGGAATTGAACTTAGGGCTTTACCCATGCTAGGCAAGGTCTCTGCCAACTGAGCTATATTACCATTGATGGAATAATAATTGTGAAATGACGTGAAACTCTGGTTCTTACATATTTTAGTAAAAACAGATGCCTAAGTAATATTCTGCTGATAGAAATTTTATTTATAAATATAATCTTTCAAAAGTCACTTTATTATTTTGGAGAGAGGCATGTGTATGTTGAGGTATGTATGTAGAAGACATAGGACAACTTTTGAGAATCAGTTCTCTGCTTCCATAGTGGGATACAGGGATGGAGCTCAGGTTATCATGCTTGTGTGGTGGCAGTTTCAACTGCTGTTCCATCTTGCTAGTCCTTTTGAATACAGTTTTGACCAGAAAACTACGTATCCACTGTAGTTTGGATTAATCTAAAAAACTACAAAAATTTTTACCAGATTCTTTCTGGATTTTCTTTCAGTGTTCTTTCAATGCAATATACCCGCCCACCTCCCTCTCCCCCCTCTCAATTTACATGGGAACAGACCTATGGTAAAAAGTTACTGAGACACCGAACCATTAGAACTGAAGAATTTACATTAGAATTTATATCAGAATTGTATTTTAATGTTGTAGGCATCTGGAAAATATGGAATTAAGACTATGCAATGTCTTAGAATTATAAATCAACTTAAAATACTTGAAAAGCACATCTTTAAAACAGAAGAGCAGTAATTTTGTAACACTCCAAACTCAGCTTTTGATTCCACATTACAGAAAAGAACTTTATAAAGGGTTTCATGCTAAGTGTTTTAAACTGCTTTGCATGCATCACTGTACAGATATAAGTAGGTTAATAACTGAATTTATTAATTTATCATCTACTGATGATGCTTAACTTTTTATTCATAGGGTTTCACAAACTGGACTAAGCGGGATTTTAACCAGTTTATTAAAGCGAATGAGAAGTATGGGAGAGATGACATTGATAATATAGCTCGCGAGGTAGAGGGCAAATCCCCTGAGGAGGTCATGGAGTATTCAGGTTTGTATGTCATTTCAAACATGATACTTTATTTTAAATGTATGCTTTTCTTTGAAATAAGATTTATTTTTAAGTGTATGTGTGAGTGTGTGTCCCTGTGGATGTATGCTATGGATGTGCAGGTTCTTATGATGAACAGAAGAATACATCAGATGCCCTGGAGCTGGAGTTCAAGGTGGTTGTGAGCTGCCTGATGTGGGTGCTGGGAACCAAACTTGGGTCCTCTAGAAGAGCAGCAAGTGCTCTTAACCATGGAGCCATCTCTCCAGCCTGTTTCTTTGTTGTTAATTTAGTTGTGTCTTTGTTCAGAGATGTTGCAGCTGTTGTGAATGAGACGGAAGTAAGGATGTACGATATGACTGCATTTGTACACTGCTGTCTCTGGGAGGCAACTAACGAAGCCGAGTGAAGCTCTGCATAAACCAAAGCGAAAAACTCAGCATGAGCTTTTTATTCTCTCACTTCTCTGGTTTGGTCTTTTTAAGGTCTAGTTCTGAGGCTTCTGGTTAGTGGTTTGAAATACTCATTGTAGGTCATCCTTGAAGTAGAGAGTTCTTATTAGGCCCATTTAGAGACTCAACTGCCCTCAAGGAATTCAATCAGGTAGTGGCCAGCCCTATTAACTTAAGGCAATTTAGAATAGATCTAAAAAGATTTCTTGGCCAAATCTGTTCAGTGGTCCTTGAATCATTTCCCTCTCCTACTCAGCTGTTTCTTTAGCCTCAATCAATCAGAATAGCTGCACAGAAGCATGTGGCGTTAATATTAATTCCTGTGTCAGACCGTATCTAAATGCAGGCTTCAGAAAAGAATGCTTATTAAAATCGCTTAATCTATCTGTTGTCTATGTGTGGCTAAATTTCACATAGGTTGAACTTTCAAGTTTAGCCTGAATATCAAGTATTTAGAATCAATAACATTTTCCATAAAAAAACAGTGTTAAAATGTAGTATGGTTTATTTGTCCTCCTCCCCAGTTATTTGAGATAACTACTGAAATACTGTGTTTGTTAGGAAAAAAGATTACAAAACACATAAATAAATCCAAGTTTGATCATTACTGGGTGTAGCTTTTCATCTCTCTAGAGTACTTGTTAGTGCTTGAAGAAAATCCGTTGTAATTAGAGAACACTTACTCTGTTTTTTCCTTCTGGAAATCTAAAAGGAAATTCCGAAGTTAATTGTGTCTGGACTTTATTTCATATAACATCAGACTCCTGAACTTCCTTTTCTTTGAACACTAGCATGACACTACTATTTGTCTTAGGGTTGAAAACCTAGCTCAAGGGCATTTGGGGGACAATAGATGGGAGAGAAATATTTTCATGAAAGCCGAATGAAAAGAATGTAATGAGCAAGCATACAAAGGGACACAGGATTGGTGTGAGTCAAGCTGCAGGTTACAACAGTGTTTCTAAAAGGCATCAGGTAGCCAGGCATTGGTGATCCATGCCTGCAGCCCCAGCCTTCAGTCTGAGGTGGGAGAATCATGATTTTGAGGGCAGCCTAGTTTGCTTGTTTGAGGCCAGCCTGAGTGTAGTGAGAGCATGTTTCAAAAATGTAAGGACTAAGGTAGCGTGATTAGGGCTCTAGGTTTTGCTCACTACACTGAGATAAAGAAGGGAGGAAAGAGAGAAAGGAAGAAAAAGGAAGGAAAAGGAAAGAAAAAATACGCTGAGCTGGGGTTTTAGTTCAATTGTAGAAGGTCCTAGGTCTGATTCCCTTCACCATGAAAACAAAAATGACAATGAAAAAATACTCTTTGTCAGATGTTCCTTTAAATTTGTCACTAAAGCAACTACCATGAAATGAGTGTCAAAGACATGTACAGTGAGGTTGTCTGAAGAATTTTCTTTCTTCTTTTCTGGAGTTCTATGGAGCAAGCTCAGGGCTTTTAAGCCCAGGTAAGTGCCTCTACCCTGGCTCTGTATACATAATGAGGCTTTCTGGAGAACTTTCTTCAGAATTGTTATTCATCAGATTGGAGGCTATGTCAGAGGGTGGGGAAATTTGAGTGGGCTTATTTGACTGGTAGGAGAAGAATTGAGCACAATTGGATATTCAGGAATAAACTGTATCTTAACATAAGACGTTGTGTGCATGCGTGTGTGTGCACGCGCGCACGTGTGCTTGTGCATGCATGCGTGTGTGTTTGAGCACATGCCCGTGTGTGGGTGTTGAATAAGTAGAGAAATGCATAAATGAACATAAGTGCTTATGCAAATCATGAAGTGCTAACATACCTTTCTTGTTATACTCCAAAAATGAAGAATTTGAGAAGGTAGATAGTGTCATTAAGCCTTCCCTGAAGTCATAAGATGTGACTTATTAATGCAGCAAATTATTTGGCTCATCTATAAAATTTGATTGGGTGGCTTGGTGATTTAAATATTCTTCTGTATGTGTCAAGTTAAAATCCCTCATCTTTAAAGAAACTCTAAGTGACTGTAAGTATAAGAATAGTGAATGATTACAGACATAGCCAACAATTTCTGTAGAAATCACCACTTCATAGGAAAAAGGGGAATGATCTAGTAACGGATTTACTTTATTGTCATTTTGCTTACTAGAAAGCTATATTTACATTTATATGCTTATGCTTCCCGCTTCTGTTTCATTTTATGCATTTGGTTTCTTTTGTATCACATTTGGATAAAATGATAACTTAAGAGCATTTAACAATTGATCATACTATATACACACAGATGACCCCATACCTGCCTGTTAATTCTTTATCCTATAACTCCTTGGATTCATTTGCTTAAATGATAGTAATTTAAAGTAATAACTTTCTTTTTCAGCTGTGTTTTGGGAACGCTGCAATGAATTACAGGACATTGAGAAAATTATGGCTCAAATTGAACGTGGAGAAGCAAGAATTCAGCGAAGGATCAGTATTAAGAAAGCACTGGATGCAAAAGTACTGTATTCTATTTCAATGTATTCATAGTTTGTTTTATTTGCTGTAGTGTTTAGCTTTGTCTTGTTATGGCACATCCAGTTAAAAAGTGCCATTTTGTTGAAACTTACAGATTGCAAGATACAAGGCTCCATTTCATCAGTTGCGTATTCAGTATGGAACCAGTAAAGGAAAAAACTATACTGAGGAAGAGGACAGATTCTTGATCTGTATGTTACACAAAATGGGCTTTGACAGAGAAAATGTGTATGAAGAATTAAGACAGTGTGTACGGAATGCTCCCCAGTTTAGATTTGACTGGTTCATCAAGTCTAGAACTGCCATGGTATGTATTTCTTTTGTTGCTTAATTTTGAAAAAGTACACATTTCTTGTATTCTCCTTCACTTAGTTCTTAGTTAACACCACTTGTGATGCTCAGTTTGGTCACCTGGTTTTTGCTATGATTCCCAGGGATTACCACTTTATGGTACATTTTCGCTTTGAAACTAACCAGGTGAATTTTGAGGTTGTCCCACCACCAACTCCCAAATCACAACATGGAGACTTATTATTAATAATGAATGTTCGCTTAATAGCTTAGGCTTGTTTTTTAGCTAGCTCTTATAACTTAACCCATTTCTATTAACCCTGAGGCTCATGTACTGCATCTACTTACTGTCCTTGCTTTCCTGCTTTTACTGTGTCTTCTTGAATGTCTTCCCTTCTTTCCAGCATCCTCTCTGCTGGGAAATCCTGCCTAGCTATTGATCATTTATCTTTTTATTAAACCAATCAGAGCGACACTTCTTCAGAGTGTAAACAAAGATTGTTCTGCAATTAGATATAGGGACAGAACAGTTTCTTGACAGGGTTCTTCAGATCATTGAAGTAGATTGTTAAAGAACAATGTAGACTTGCTTTTAAAATCCTCTTTCATTTTGACTATCGTCAGACTTCAGCAGTGAGTTGGTTTGCCATCTTGCTCAGGGTATCTATGTCCATATTTAGTAGACAACTTCTTTCAAAGTCATGCATTTAGATTTCTAGCCACTCAAGTTTTCATGCATATAAAGATGTAATTTAGAGCAGAACTAATAGTTTGTAAAAGAAAAATGCTTAACTGCATTTTCTAGGAAATCACATTTTCGAGCATATGTGCCCTTTTGTGTGATGAAACATTTGTTAAATTCTGTGATATTTCAGTGGTATTTTACTAATTTTCAAAAGGTTGGGAGCTTGATGTTGGGTCTAGTTCCCGCAGTTATTAAACTAAGGCAGTAGGATGAAAGAGATCCAAAGTGCAAGAAAAGACATAAGCTGTTTGCATTCAGATGATTGCAGAACTCTATAGCTGAATTCCGTTACCAAGGAAAAAACTCCAGTATATTAACAACCACTAGATGTCTCTGAACTCCCTTGTAAAGATTCTTATTTTTCCTCCAGCTTCTTATTTTTTCGAAACATTTACGTCTGTGCTCTTTCTTTTTGTAGATATTTAAATCTTCAGAGCATATTTGCCAAAAGGCACGTATTAAATATATAAGTAATCATGAATTGGAATCTCTATTTTGTCTATTAAAACTGGAGATACCCATGTGTTCTATTACCATTTAGAAAGTAAAATTTCTATTTTTTACAGAATCTTTTAAAAATATAGTCATTTATTTTATGCTTCAATATATTAATTTAAGTTTTTTAGCTAAACTTTTTTATTATGCTAAAATTTGATTTTCCTTCTAGCTAGTTTATACATTTTACTTATATTTCTTGAATTAGAGTGTAAGTTATATATTTAAAATAAGTATATATTTATGTAATCAGTTTAGATTATGTTAATATCAATAATTATGGAGCTCAATAAATGGATTATTAGTATTTCAAATCATCTTCCTCCATTTCCTTCTAAAATAACTTCCTTTTTAGTGAATAATTTTCATAATCTAGGGAGAGAACCTACCCTCCAGAGAGAAGCAGCTGTGGTTTCTGTAATAGAAAACATTGGCTTCATTGAAAAACCCTGTCTTCCAAATAGAGGATGCAATCTTATTCGTTTTTGTGACTATAGCTGTGCTTAAATGAAAATCTTTGCAATGATTGAACTTGGCTTGCTGAAAGGTTCTTCTTTCCCAGACACATCAACAAATAGTGTGAAATCTTTCTTAGAAAAAAATGTAAGCACCTTAATGGTTATATTTCATGCCCAAATCTCAAAGTACTGAACTCATGACATCTGACTTAAGTAACACCCACAAAGTGCTTAAAGGAGCGAATCTCCACTTCCACATATGCCTCACTTTGGAAGCCCTCAGTTAAAGGTTGAAGAGTTTGAGACTCTTCTCCATTTAAAACTGCTGGCTGTATAAAAGAGAAAATACGATTCAGTTCCATCTCTCTGTGCTAAAAAGATTGTGAATTTTTCCTGGAGAAATTGTGTGGTCTTTAAGTAAGTAATCAGCCTCTATTGAAGTTCATAGACAAGTAGGAAGCATATGCTGAACTCGGATTTTCAAGTGCAAAGCATCTGAGCTGCCTTACCTCTCTCATCCTGGGGCTGGGGATCTTAGAATAGGGCCTTAGTGTGTGCTCATTCAAAAACTACTATGAGAGGAAATGATAATATACTGTATTTATGTGTAGTATCTCTTACATGATGCTGACCTGTCCCTGCATCAACCATTAGCTCATTAATTTTCTTGCCATCTCTGCTCATTTCTTAGTGACATAGCAATTTGAGGAGAATGGGAGCGTTCCAAAGGCAGTAGCACACTAGTCAGCTCACTGGACAATACACATGGGGAAAGTACCTAGCCTTCCATCAGTAATGCCTGATTCTTCTTAGTTTCCTTTTAAGTACTTAAAGAAGAAAAAGGAAAATTGAATTCTCAGAAATAAACATTCACTGATCAAATGCTTGTTGTTTTCTCTATAAGGTGACTTTGGTTCTTAAGTTTAGTGAAAAAATTCTTACCTTTCAATTGCCGGAGAGTATTGTTTTTCTCTTTAGCCAGCTCAGGAAGCTGTGTGTTGCTTTGCCCGTGGCCAAGAACATTACAGTTGAAGCTGAGTATTAGTAGTTAGTCATTACAATTACCCTGTCTTTTGTAGTAGTTTAAATGAGTTTTGGCGATAGCATCTCAGAGAATCACATACTGCTGAATACTGGGTGATAAAAATTTCATGTTATTAGTTTGTTTTCAAATCACAACTTTATTATTAATGAAATTGTGCCTTATTTAAAAGTAATAAAATGGCATTTCTCATTAGAACTGTAGGAGAAAAAACTACTTCCTAGAAAATATTGCTATAGCTTTTTATGAACTTGCTTCCCACTTTATATGGTTTTCGCAGTGGCTAGTAAATGATAATTAGGTTATTGGTTCCACACAGAATGTTTTTTCTAAATATTCAATCTAGTTGGAAAGGATGTTTATTTTTAGATATTTTAGAGGAATAAGAGGGAAATAGAAAATTTCTGGTTGTTCTAGAATGATGCTTTGTTGCTTATGATTTTATATTGTATGTTAGTTCTTAATTGCATGTTGACAGCTAACAGTGATATTTTAGGACATTACATTCTAAAACAAGTTTCATCTACAAATTCAGAAACACACATGTGCAGTGCACTTGTTCGCTTTATTTTACTTTCCTGTCCGTTACTCATTCATTCACTTTTGACTTTAAACCCTAACAGTCAAACTGCATCCCATTCTTGTTTCATATGGCATATAGACTAAGAATTATTTTTATAAAGAAATTCAAGGTAGACTATTTTGACATATGAAAACTGTACAATTCTAGGGTTGGTATTTGTAACTAGGGTTTTATTTGAACATGAGTTCATGCTCAGTTACATATTTTCAGTGGAAGAGGTTAATAGTGTGATAGAGACTATATCATTTGCAAAACTGAAAATATTTGCCACCTATTCTAGTTAAGTTTCTATTGCTGTGGCAAAACCCCGTGACCAAAAGCAACTTGGGGAGGAAAGGGTTTCTTTCTTTGGCTTACATATCCTGATTCACAGCCCATTGAGGGATGCCAAGGCAGTAACTCAAAGCATGAACCTGGAGGCAGGAACTGAAGCACAGACCATGGAGCAACACTGTGTACTGGCTTGCTCTTCACCGGTTGCTCAGCCTGCCTTATTATGTAACCCAGAACCACCTTCCCAGGGCATCACTTACAGCATGCTGGGCCTTTTCCCAGTAGTCATTAATGTATTACATACTTGCCTACTGGAAATCTGATGAAGCTATTTCCTTAATGGAGGTTCCTCTTCCCAGATAACTACAGTTTATGTTGAATTGGAAAAAACCACTAAGATAGCACTCTTCTCCTTTTTGGTCACAATTCTCAGTGTAAGTTTTGCAAAACACAGGCAGCAACAGACAGGTTATAATGTCTGAATTTTATGCTGCTTTGAAATTTTCTCCACAGATAAATTAATCCACGAATTAACCTTTACTGAAAATTTTAGGGAAAGAACAAAGTGTATTAAGGTCTTTGCCATGGTAAAACACATGACCTCTAGTCCAAGTTTTAATAGAGTTCTCATTCTCATCTGCAATTCCATGAGCACAATCTTTATTCTTTTTATTACTGACATTCTGATCTTTGGGGTTCCCACAAGAATCATTCATTAATTTCTCCTTACAGCATTCTTTTCTATCCAACTTTTAACTTTTCCAAAGCCTCCCAACAAGCTGTTTCCAAAGGCATCTGAGTCACATCATCAGGTAGTCACAGAATGACTGCATTTTTGCGGCACTGTTGTAGGGAACTGCTTGTTCGTCCTGGCAGCCTGTCTAGCTTAGCCCCAAAATAACCACACAGAAACTGTATTAATTAAATCA
>LOJH01007664.1:19147-30407 GCA_001685095.1 Ellobius talpinus
ATATATATATATATATATATATATATATATATATATATATATATATATGTTTTGTTAGGCATTACTTCTTTTTTTGGCATTACTTCTTACACAGAAAAGGAATAATTTATTTAAGCATTATTTATCCTTTGGTATTAATTCATTATTTACCTTTAAATACAGCAAAGCATAAAGGGTTAATAATAGATGAGTTTCTATATTAATGAATCATATGTTTAATGCTTACCATACAGTCATAAAATCTGTTTATAGTTTGAATGCATTGATTTCTTGGCAGTAAAATATAGTAGTGGCAAGGTTAATGCAAAAATCTTTTCAGACAATGTTTACTCTGAATTAGTAAGTACAGCTCTGATTCCCAGAACTTGAATTCCATAAGATATGTAGTGAGAGACATCTGTTGGCAAAGAAGCTTTGGGAACAGCTGCATCTTACATGCCTGCCTAGTGGTTCATGGTGAGCATCGGGAGTTGGAAGGTTCCATAAAGCTTTGTAATATAGAAATCTGTTTTAGCAAACCACAACCAACCAAAATGCAGAGTTGTGGAGCCTAGTCCCAGTGGATACATCTACAAAATACTCTTACACCTAAGTCTCATGGACCATTGGAAAAGAGGGAGCAGCAAGATTGTAAGAGCCAGAGAATCAGGGAGTTTGCTGTGAGACTCTGTCTCCTAGGAATGCCAGAAGCTACAACCATAAAGTTCCACTAGCACGATTATCCAAACATGAGCTGAACAAAGAAAACGACAACAGACATGACCAAATGGACAGGGAAAAGCCCACACAAGGCCTCAACCCTACACGAAGAACTACAGGCAACCAAGAAAAGCTGAGAATGGGAGAGGTGCACAACTGGCTGTCAAGTACCAAAGGTCAGCCTTGCAAACACAGATCAAGTTATAATGTAATTTCATATACATATATGCATGTAATAACAATGAAAAAGAGGCCATGAATTTGAAGGAGGACTAGGGGGAGCGTATGGAAGGGTTTAGAGGAAGGAAAAGGGAGGGGAAATGATGTGTTTGTATTATAATCTCAGAAAGAAAAAGAGAAAAGGAAACTGTTTTAACTTTTACAAACTCCACGTTTCCAAAACCTATTTTACCCATAGAACATTCATTTATTCTTTCTTGTTTATGTGATTTATATTAACATCTTATTCTGATATATTTATAGAGTAACAGAAAGTTATCAGGAAATGTACAAGGAGATGAAATTCACCCTTCACACAGTTTCCCCCCAGTGGTAACACCTTGAGTAGCTATAGTATAACATTGCAATCTGAAAATTCATGTCAGTATAATCCACAGAACTTGTTGTATTATCATTTGTACAGGGATTATGTGTGTTTGTGTGTGTGCATCTCATGTAGTGTTACCATTTGCAGATTTGTGCAACCATCATTTCCACAAGGGTCACTTGTACTCTCTCTAGCCACACCCATTCTTCTATTCTCCTCAGCATCTGGCAACCATTGTTCTGTTCTCCATGTCTCTAATTCTGTCCTTATATAGTCAGACAGGGTGTCATATGCCTGTTCTCCTAGAAACTGGGAGAGTGAGACAGAAAAATTGTTGTACATTTAAAGCCTGTTTGGATACATAGTGAGTTTCAGTCTAGCATCCTGCTTCAAAAACATGTTATAGAAGTGGAAACACATTAGACATAACCTTTGTGATTGGGTTTTTCACTCAGAATAATTCTCTGCACTCCATGGTGTTTTGTATATCAATAGTTCCTTCCCTTTTATTGTTGAGTAATGTTCCATGGTGTAATGGAGCAGCTTGTTTAACCCATCACCCATTGAATGACACTTAGCCCCTCCTCCTCCTAATACATTATACAAATGGTATTCTAAAAAATACTGGTTTGGTAGGGGGAGGGAGAAAAAAATACGAATTTTGGAAATTCTCTTCTACAGAAATGATGCAGTTAAAGAAGTATCTTAAAGGATTGAATAAGTTTTAGAAATTAAGGTCTTCGTTGTTTCATTTAGGAATTCCAGAGACGCTGTAACACTTTGATTTCATTGATTGAAAAAGAAAATATGGAAATTGAGGAAAGAGAGAGAGCAGAAAAGAAGAAACGGGCCACTAAAACTCCAATGGTAAAATTTTCAGCATTTTCCTAACTTTTAGGTAGATTTCACTTTTTTACACCTTTACAAATGTTTATACAATGTTTAATGCCATCATGATGTCTGTTACTAAGCTGGGTTTTATGAAATGCTAATTGGCTTTAGACAGAAGAAGAATCACACCACAAATATACTCCCTTTTTGTTTGAAGAACATGTGGTTAGGAACTCCCTTGTTACAAGACTCAGTATTTAAGAAATCCCTCACAAATCTAAGCAGAAGCATAATGCAAATGAGATTCTACGAATTGAGACTAGGTCGCCGTGGGAGTAGGGGAAGTTTAGAGTTGAGATGGGATGGTGTGGAGATTGAAACCTGAAGTTTTGAGTCAATCAAATAAGTCATTTGATCTTTGTGGAACTGTGTGTGCAAAGGAGAACCCTGAGCAGACAAGAAAGCTCTTTTTTGACAAGAAGTTAAGTGCTGGCTAAAAATGTGATTTTAATCCTGTCTGGTTGCTGTGTATATCTATGATTCCAAATATTCTTTAGAAGATCATCCTGTTTGAGTGTGTTAAGTAGACCACCATATTTTATTAAATCTAAGATGCTTTCTGTGGTGAGACACAGCATTTTTTGTGCCACTGAGAGATTTGATGCCAAGTATCATCTGTTATCAGTTGTAAGATACATCCTGATGTCAGAGATGCTCAAAAGGGAAAGAAATGTGTACCATAGAAGATATGAAATATGTTGCGTTAACATCTATCTTAAATAAAAAATCCCCAGAAAGTTTAATATTAAGTAGTTCTTTAAGATAAGAGTACATTTATAAGCCATGTGTAAGTAGATACTTGATGACTATTTTTGATGGATATTTTATGTCTTTTCATAAAAAGAAACACCTTTAAAGTTATTTTACATTGGGTTATATAGTTTGTTGGGCTATACAGAACATTAACTGTGAGTGTAACACTGAAGTGAATATTCATCTTAAAAGATTTTTTTAATGCATTTACATCCTAGATTTAACATTGTTGGGCCATTTAAAAGTGTGCATATTGGAGCAGAACATTAAATCTGTTTCCATTTTAGTCACAGAAAAGAAAAGCAGAGTCAGCTACTGAGAGCTCTGGAAAGAAGGATGGCAAGAAGGTGAAATCCTAAAGCCTAGAAATAAAGTTTTAAATGGGAAAGTGCTATTTTCTTGTTCCCATCTTCAAATGCTAATTGCCAGTTCCAGTGTATTCACGGTACTCTAAGGAAAAAAAATCTCTTTGGTTTTGATTTCTTGCATATTTTATATATTTCCCAATACTTTCTACCTGAAATGTGTAGCTTTCTATTTGATGCATTCTAGTATTTTGTGTACTGTATTTTGTGCATTTCATGTCTTCATCAAAACCCTTTCAGTTCTTGGTTTTTGGACGCTTGTGCTGAGGTTTTAGCTTTTCTATGTTTTCTATGCTGCTGCTTTGAAAGAGAACCTAGATTCTATAGCTGTATTATTATTGTTTCAGACTTTAAATTTATATGGCTGTGGAAAAATGAATTAAAATGATTTGAGGAGAAAGACTTTCACTTCTTTGTTGCTTTATTTTCCATTGAGTCTGGGCTTGTATGTGTTACTGCACAGTGTGATTAGCATAATAATTGTGTATTTGAGGTCATCTAAATATTTTTTTCCTAAATAAATAAAGGGTGAGAAAAGAAAAACATTAAAAAAGCCTAATATTTGATACTGTGCTTGCTGTCAGTATGCATTACATTTAAATTATTCTCTAAATATTCAAGTGGGAAAATATAATAAAGAAATGTCTATAAGAAATGTAATTATTTCCTGTTTTTTTGTGCAATAGAAAGTAATTGTATTTACTGAATTGTACTACTCACTACTATGTATTTTGGTTGAAAGCTCAAACTTTGCCTGCTGATTTGTGCATGATCTTCTGCTCCATGGAGCCAACACAGAGGACTCTAGGTGTACCATTTAGATTCAGTAACAACTGAATTAGAAGATGATGAAATGAGGGTTGAGCATTGCAGAAGGGCAGCTGTTTTCATTAGGAGTACATTTATGCTCAGGTAGCAACCTCAGAGTGTCAGGGGTTTTGAAAACCAACAATTTGTTTCTTGTTCACACTACAAATCCCATCCAGGTCGGAAAAATAGGGTGGGAGGTGATAGTCTCCACAGAGTCACTCAAGAGTCTACACTGACTGAAGTTCTGCTGTTTTATAGTTTAACTGCCCAGGGCCTGCAGTATCTGTCACTGTAGTAGAAGGATAAGAGAATGGAGGATTTCATACAGTCTCTTTACTGCTTCAGCCCAGAAGTGACACATCATACCTATTTAAATTACACTGTCGTCCCCCAACTAGCCACAGGGCCCTGTGTATTTTCAAGAGAATAAGCGAATGTAAAGGAGCAAATGGAATGTCCTACATTACTGCCTTCACTAACTTGTGCAATGACCCCCAAATTGCAATGCAGAGCAATTAAACTTCAGTTCAGATTTTGGGATTTTCCACTTAAATGAGTTGAAAAGCTCCCATCAGTCACCGGACCTTGAGAAAACGATACCCAGAAGAAATTTACTGATGCCCTCAAGTTCTTTGCACTAGAGAAACCCTTGTTTTGTTCTGGGAGGGTGAAGATGAAGGGTGGGAGCATGCACAGTTGGACATTTAAGTCTTTACTTCTTATCCTTTCTCTGTTAACCACAAGTGGCTAATGGCTGAGTTGTATGTGTCTGCCCCAAGGGAGAGAATTTACAGGTAAGTTCTTCAAGGTTTTTCACAAGGCTATTTCCTTGATCCATAGCATGGTTCTTTCTTAGACCAAAGAATTGTGCCATTCAGTTCTCGAAGACTGTCAATGAAGTCTTGAGATGTAATTCTTAGAAACTTGTGGAATGGTTTTATGTAAGATCTGAAAACACACACATAGCAGATGTTGGAACATGTCTTTTGTATGTAAAGATAGGTGATGACATTCTTGAATTTAGTCTTCTAAGAAGACTGCCTATGGAGTGATCATGCCATGTTGAGGGGTACGAAATGCCCTAAGTCTGACTGTGAGACCCTTTTTGGTTGTCCAGTTTTCACAGAGAAATTTAACTGGCGTAGAAGATGTCAAAATTCCAGGAAAGAAATAACATTTCAAACAAGAGATCTAGAATTATGGGATCGTATCCCTAGAGTTGGCTGCCATGTTGCAGAGAGAGAAAAGGATAGACAGTTTCTCACAGCAGCTGCTTGGAGGCCAGAGGAAGAAGAACAGAAGGCCGCATATTGGTATGGGATTCTGTAAGCATATAAAGACTCCACACTCTGCTCTCTAGCACCGTCATTCTAATTGATGGCACTGAAACATGACCCAACTTGACTCTTTGTTCGGAAAGTATGCAACAGGGAAAGGGGTAAATAAATGGGGACTCTGAGGAGTCTCCTTCACTCGACCTGTATTCAATCTGCATGGAAGATAAGGGGTGATTAGGTCTGCCAATAAGAGTAAGGATTCTATAGAATCCCTTATAAAGTAGCCCTCTTAATCCTGGGACTTAATTTCCTTAGACTCAAATGACGGTACTATGCTATCACCCTCTCCTCCACACTATTTGTATCTCCTCGGTGCACAGTCTGATTACATAATTTTTTCAATGAAAAACGTCCACAAAAATTTATCCTTTGAGACTCTCCGTGGAAGGCAGTTTACTGAATATTCTACTCAGTATTGCTATGATATTTGTTTTGGTTTGAAAAGCCTCTATTCAGCTGGTGAAATTACCCACTATCACCAAAATAAAATGCCATTTTCCCCAAATTTCATCGAAGGTTTGTATTTGTGGCCTCATTGTTCCTTCTCTTAGTAGTAGTTATGATGCCCTGCCCCGTGTCCAGGCCTGTGATTGACACTTAAATCCACATGACTTTCTCTCCAGGTGGTTTTATCCGCTCCAGAAACCCTCGAACTGCCACCAGATTTCTATTTCCTTATAGCCCTTATCACTTTGCAACTCCCCAGTGTTTGTTTTCTCAGGTCCACTTTTTCTTTTACTTGTTCACATTCCCCCTTCTTTTTTTATTGAATTTATTTATGTAGCTCAAGCTTTCCTCCGACTTATGTCCCTACTCTTCCAGTATTCCCCATGCTAGGATTATCCACCATGTGTGCCACAACAGCTGGCCCTGGAATCGGTTCTTCCACATATTTGCTTGTATTAGAATTGCTGTCTTAGGCTCTGCTTCTGAGAAGATTCACAGCAAGACTTCTGACACGCATAATTCTTCTTTGGCCTGAGCAAATTCATGCAAGGGTGGAAGATGTTTAAGGGTAAGGAAAGTAATGCCCAGATACCAAATCACAGATCTGTTCTTAGAAGCACCGTACTCTGAGAAAAGTTAGTAGGTGGTATGACTATCTTGGGACTGGTACAACCTATTGGTGCTAATTTCTCTTCATTGACAAAAATTTCTCATTTTACCAAATAGATATAATATTGGAACTTAGTAGGCACAGGGTACAATATACCCAATGATTTAGTAAGGCCAAAGCTGGTGTCCAGGCCAGTGGTTCATTAAGGTAACTGGACCCGGTCTTGGTCTTTCTTATTGTGGTATGGTATATACACAGTACAAAATTCTTTTGACACCTGACTTTTTTCATATATTGGTCTGTTGGATCAATCATTTGCATTTCTGTTGGAAAAATTATTTAGGCTATCATAGTCAGATCCAGCCTAAATTTTAAAATCAGTTTTAAACCTTTCTTTCCATATTTCCTCCAAGACCTGCCCTTTGAAACTTTGATTTTTTTTCCTGTCAATAGCTCTTAGAATTTAATAATATGCTAGACTAGTAAATAATGTGGCCTGCTTTTGAGGGTCTCTGTACATCTACAGTATGCTGATAGCGAGCAAAAGACATCCAACTGTTTAACTCACTTCATAAATACATTTTTGAATTAATATATCTTCTGAGTAATGGAGACAAAGTCAGAGACAGAACAAGGTCTTTTCATAAGGTTCTTCTTAACTAGACTATTTTATATGTTACTAGTCACTATTAGTGACTTTGGCATTTTGGTTATCTCTCTGTTCGTTTTGTGCTAGTTTGGTATTGGCAGTAAGCATTACCAGAATATGACCGTTAGTATCTCTTTTACTAAGATTTCTATGGCGTCTCACCTACTGCTTCCCAGAATGTGTTATCTGTATGGTTTACAACTGAGTCTATGGCTTCTGTTAATTACAATTAAGTTTGAGATCCAAGTGTATCTTTGTGGGTATATCCCCCACTCTTTTCATATGTCTTTTTTGGTTTCTAAGATCTCAAGCTTTCTTCTTTTCCTCCATTTCCTAATTTTCTGGTTTGTCTCATAACTTCTAAAACTAAAACATCCCCTGGACAAGCATTTTTTTTGCTCATTTAATATATCCTGTAGTTACTTCTTGCTAATCAAGTCTTTAAGTGTGTCTAGTTCAATGCAGTTCTCAAAGCAAAGGCACTCTGGGTCCTAGCCTTTATTTACTATCTTTCTTACTTTGGTCTTATTTAGTCTTTCATTAAGTTTCCTTCCCCATCTCAATCTCCTTTGTAGTAAATGCAGAGCTTAGTCCATTTTCTTAGTGAACCCTCTACCTACCTTCAGCATTTGCACTCAGACTCAAATCCATAACCATTAAACACTTGAGCAAGGTTCTTGGTCAAGAAGCAATTAGGAGTCTGTGGTCAATTGGATAGTCCTTGCAGTTCACTAGAGATTGTTTCTTTGCCTTCTCTTCAGAAATGTGAAGATTAAGCATTGTCTGGTGTCTAAATTAGAACCAACATGTGAACATATTCTGGGGAAAGGACTCAGGAGACTATAGAAGTCCACGACACCCTAGGATTTCTTGCACTGTCATATTTTCTTATCTTTGAGCATAGTTTAAAAGGCGAGCAAGAAGAACAGCTTGAATTTACCATCTAGTTGGCTGCCTGAGTACATGGACCTTATGATCTAATAGAGCAAATGTGTGAGAGACACAGTTATTTTATTTATGTGAGAGATAGTTATCTTGTATGGAACCTTGTTGCTTTTGCAGGTTGAATTCACGGTCAAACCAATCTTAACTTCTAAACTGCATATTTTCATGAAAATTAACCCTTGCCAGTTAATTATACCCAGGAGCTAACATCCTAGTATTCCACCACCAGTCATTCAAGTATGAATGATTATTCTCTGTAACCTTATTTTCCAATTTCAGTGCTGGTGGCAAATAGTTGCTCGTATCTTCTGAGAGCAAATCTGCGGTAGAGATGGAGTGAGTTCCAGATGCTGTTAAGGGACAAATCATGGTGACAACCAGGGAATATCTGAGTCCTGCTTGAGAACTACAATCTATTTGTATTCCACACAGGAATCACGTGCCCAAAGGGTGACACAAGAAACACATATATTTTATTCAGTGGGACATTAGCCCCAAACCTTAGTTCAAAACTCTACTGAGCTAGTCTTTATCATAAGAGGACTTAGGAGAGAGGCAGCCTGGAACTCAATACTGAAACAGGGTAAGTAGCTGAGCATTTCCTCTAAGGCAAAAGTCAACTTTCAGAACTGGTTGTTTCAGAAAGAAAAGCAATCATAGCTACCATCCCAGAAAAGAGCCTTCCTATCTGTGTTGGCTTGCTTATGTTCTCAAGGTTCTATACACTAGAAATTGTTGTTCTTCAGTGCCTGAAGGTATTGCCAGTCATTTCAGTACTCTTCTGCTACTTAGAGTGTAGGTGGAGAGTGTATCAGGGGGATCTTTGAACTTCTTCCTTTGGAAGTCAGTGTGATCACCAGGCTTAGACTGCTCCAATTCTAATGGGGTCAGGTCCTACAGCTCATGGTTGATTATATGTTCACATGTGAGTAGAGCATTGAGTAACATAAAAAATATGGCAAGAGGCACTGTGATACAGAAATACAACATTGAGGATTCTCTCCAGGGCTTTGCACATGCTCAGCAATGGTCTACTGAACACCCCCAGTCCCAAGCTTCATAACTTATGATGAGAACTGTATTCTCTACATAAGATTGCTTACTACCTACTGGTGTGTGTGTGTGTGTGTGTGTGTGTGTGTATGCACACATGTGTGTTGGTGAGCACATTGAGCTTGAGTTCTTGAGAACAATGGTTTTGGGTCTTCTGAGAGATGGCAATGGTTTCTGGTCACCACACCAGCAGAAAACAAGCTACTTTTATAAGCAACAATAAGCACACATCTGTTGCACTTTGAATAGGCCTGGGATTTGAAATAGAGTGTTCTGTAGTATTTTTCAAAAGCACTCTAAACTATGCGTGCATAGTTTGCATACTATAATTTTCCCCTCTGGTAATCTTCCACAGTGCTAGGTAGATGCTGTGACATGACAAGTTGCACTGGGACTGGCCCATGGGACTGGAACCTGGGATTGTGTTGCAGGAGGAAGGGATTTGGACTTGCTATGTTGAAAGCAAACATTCCGAGTTGTATTCAGAATTGTTAACCCAAAACTTTGATGACAACTGTGTTTGCTTTGGCTTTAGTTAGACTCTATACCTGATTTCATTGCAAAACAAACCACCCTAAAACTTAGTGCCTCAAAACAACACTATTTAACTTGCATTTGGGTTAGGTGTGGGCAGTTTGAGTTAAACACAATATCTCATTGTTCATTTGCTTAAGTTATCAGCTCTCAATGCATCAGAAGAAATACATATAAGCTGAAATGGGGGTATTAAATGAAACTCTGAATAAAGTTGAATAATTACATCTCAAGTGGGCTGTATTCTGAGTGGAGGAAAATGCAAAATTCAGAATAAAAATGCTCCTGAAGGCACAATGGCAGGGTCAAACTAGGCTATCCTATTTTGTCTGAGAGGGCCCTGAAGTCCAGAGATGGCCCTATTACTCTATTACTGCTGTCACCAGGATATCATGCAGGTAGTTCTTTTGTAGGCATGAAACTTCCAACTCTAGTATCCAAGATGTTTGCTTCAAAACAAGCTGTCATATCTCCCCATGTCTGCCACCCGAAATGTCAAGGTCTGTGATCTCTTGATTGCCATTTCATTTCTGCTATTCCTGCTGCTTTATTGTTGCCCATTATGACTAAATTGATGTGTCCGGGGCAAAATGTTCCTCTCATCTCACTGGCCCCTAAGTGAGAGTCTTACTGAGGCCATCCTTGAGCACAGGTGCTATAGCAAAGCCTGTTCTAGAAGTTAGACATGTCAGCTCCTAAGAAACACTAATCTTGTTGAGTATGCCACCCCATAGATCCAGTCCTGTGTTGATGTGACACAGGGATGTGGGCAAGGATCACTGCTGCCTTTCCTTTCCTTTCATTGCTTTTTTAGATTTTTTTCTTTTATTCTTTTCTCATACATTACATCCTGATCACAGTTTCCCCTCCCACCACGCATCCTAGTCCTCCCCCGCACCTCCCTTCCCCCATATCCACTCCTCCACTGCCATTCTTTTGTACTTACTGTTATTTGATAATTAGACACTTTGCTGTGCTGTGTGCCCTGGCCAAAGTCACCTCTGTCCATTCGATGAATGTTGCTACTCTAGTCACTCATTCAAATGCGTCTTTCATCCATGTGTCTATTCATTTTTAATGCATTAATTTCCAACTTGACCTTAGATTAAACCTCTTAAATGTGACTATGATCACATTTGTAGTAAGAGGAGGAGTGGGCCGTGTCCTGCCACCTAACTGGCTTACACCCAGGCCGGCAGGCTGCTGACAAGTCCCATTCACCCGGCTAGCTTATGCCCAAAATAATCACATGGAAATCTGCATTAATTAAATTAATGCCTGGCCCATTATCTCTAGCCTCTTATTTGCTAACTCTCACATTGTTTAAAAAAAAGAGGGGGAAGTGGTGCGGGAGAATTGTCTGTATTCTGTCAATCATGTTTTAAATAAATACTGATTGGCCAGGAAGGAAGTATAGATGGGTCAACCAGACAGGAAGTAGAGGCGGGGCAATGAGAAAAGGAGAATTCTGGGAAACAGGAAGCTCCCTCGGAGTCCTGATCAGACCACAGAAGAAGCAAGATGCGATCTGCCCCACTGAGAAAGGTACCGAGCCATGTGGCTAATATAGATAAGAAAAATGGGTTAATATACATTATAAGAGCTAATACAAAGCCTGAG
>LOJH01007665.1:10322-21419 GCA_001685095.1 Ellobius talpinus
AGGAAGGAAGGAAGGAAGGAAGGAAGGAAGGAAGGAAGGAAGGAAGGAAGGGAACAGGTGACCTGTGACACTACCACCTATCCAATGGTCTCAGACAGACCCCTGAGCCCGGACTGGAATGGTAATGGCTGCTGAGTTGAACTCTAACTTTTGAAAATCAGCATTCTCCTGATTTCTATCAGTAATTCCCATGTACCAGGCCCCCGAATGTTCCTTCCTGCTATGCTAATGAAGCAAGCAAGATGAAGCCAAATAATTGTCTGAATTTGATACAAAGCAAAGACCTAGTCCTCTTCCCATATGTAACAGGAGCCTGGTTTACTGAGAATCTCTCAGCGGCTCCCTACCTTCATAGTAAGAAAAGACTACCATGGCTCCACTCATGTGGCCTTTTTCCCACCTGTAAAGCATGCTCCACAATGCCTATAGTGGTGAACATGTGAAAGCCAGACTTCCAAGGGACTTCTTAGGATCCTGATTGATTGATCTCATTACCTACCCACTCCCACCCTCCAAGCTGAATGTCATTTCCCACATCTACTCATCTCCTCCTTTCCTCCTTTCTTCCTCCCTTCCTCCCTTCCCCTGGGATTACCATCCTCTTCCCTCCTTTTTCCCATGCAGGAAACTGTGGTGTGGTGGGGATGGAAGAAACCTGTCTCCCTGTTTCTTACTCCTTCGTATTTCAGCTTTCTTGTTATGGCCCTTAGGACTGACTATGGAAATCGGAAAAGCAGGCTGGGCTGTTCTTTGTCATCACTAAATGTAATGCAAATAACCTCTGATAAACAGAGATGTGACCACATAAGTAGAAGTGAGACAAAGTTACTAGACACCGGTTCTTTTTAACAGGCTCCCAGACCTTAGCACAACAGATGCCTCCTGGGGGCACACTTACTCCTCCATAGTCCTAGAAAGAAAACCAACACAACCTACCTGTGGTCTTAGGAAATGCAATTCCATATTTATAAAGGTTAGGGCCTGGCAGGGAACTGAAAATCATTATTGGGAAGCTGGTAGAACCTGGGAAGTCAGGTTATATGCAAATGATCAAGACTCAGGCAACAAATTTACTATCCAAAAGAAGCCTCCAACTAGAATCATCCAGCTCATCAGCCCCAATCTCCATATTATTGGAATTAATTAAACAATAATCTCCACTTTCAATCCTGATAACTGTTAAGTGGGATGAACCCAAGTTCACCTCGGAGGATTACCAAGGAAAGGATGCCTGCTTAATGTCCCCAAAATAACCCCTAGATAGTTCCCCCTATACAGATGCCTGCAGTCATAAATATCATGTTAACTTTAGAAATGGTGGTCAAGTCTATTTCCAGGACCCAGAGACAACTTGGCTTGCTTGCACTAATGGCTTAACCAAGTGTGCATTTTCTCAAGCGCTTGCACTGAAGGAGACCACACCTGTGCATTCTCATGTATGTCACACCATAAGTGTTTATATAGAATGGAGACGAGGGCAAGGCCTATCTAAACCGTGGGCTTCCGAGTGCTTGCTTCTTATAACCCCTGTTGGTGTGCGCAACCTAGGCTCTGCCGCAGTTGGAACGTCAGCCCTAATTATGGGGTCCAAGAAACTTAAGGAACTCAGTGTTCATGTAGACATAGCCTAGACCATCTAGAAATTCTATTTTCTGTCTAAAAGCCCAGGTAGACTCCTTAGCAGAGGTTGTTCTTCAGAATTGCGGAAGTCTCAGCCTCCTCTTTGTGAAATAACGAAGTCTCCATATGACACTGGGCCAAACTTGCTGCTTTCATGTCAATCAGTCAGGGGCCATTAGAGAACATTAGGACATGGTCAGAAATAACCTTAAAGAAAACTAAAAGGGACACCAAGAATCTGACATCTGATATCAAGATATGTACTTCCTCTTCTTAGTAACCCTGGTTAATTTCTTTACTTACAGCCATTGCTGAGTCATTGTTCTTTTTGTTCCTAACCCTCATTTTAGGACCCTGCTTATTCAACTGCCTACTTGACTACGAAAACAGAGTAAATTCTGTTAAATTGTTAGTGCTGATGGGACAACATACCCCCTGTGTCATAACCATTTCTCATACCAGAGTGGAGGTGTGGGAATAATTGAGACATAGTTTACACGATAATATCGAAAGGGAGTCTCAGGATTTGTTCAAATCCTGAAGATCACCCGCATTTATTATCCAAACAGCTTTTATATCAAAACATAAACTGAGGGGGAAGTTCATTAGCATTCTGTTTCTTAGGTTGCAGGGAGAATGACTTAGGTCACGTCCACACCTATGCCCACTCTGTCACTTAGACTGAAAAACACCTCTTCCTAAATTACAATAGAAGGAGTAGAACGACGTTAGTATATACTGACCACTTGCTTTGGATGGTGTCAGGTTGTCTCACTATCACTGTCAAAGACTAGGCGACCACCTTCTGTGTGGAAGGTGCAAATTGTGTCTTGCCAGATCGCTTAGAATTTTGACTGTCATTCAATGTAGGAATATGGCCTGTATAATCCGGCCTCTACACCCCTGCTCCTATGAGTCCATGAATTTACTTGTGCCCATAGAACCAAAGGGAAATGTAACAGGCCCCCAGACCTTAGTGCAACTGATACCATGGTTGAGACAACATTCTAACCTTAAAAGTCATCATATGGACTCCCAAAACTGCCAAAAATGGGAACAAAAGCCTAGTCCATAGTTTGAGAAAACTATCCAAGAAGAAAGTCCCTAGATGTGCTAACATTGCTGCTTCTTGCTAACTGAAGTGTACCAATCAAGACATTGCTTCCATGCATAAAAGATCAAGAGCTATCAGGCTCAGAACTGCATGATTTGGGCAAGTTCCCTGTGCAGTCACTGGCTGGCAATCAAGACTTTCTTTTGGGCATTAAGAGTATCCATGTGGTAGTCTCTGGTGGGCTTACCTTGCAACAGTTTCAAAATGCCATCTTATTTCTCTGACTTTGAAATAGAAATCTTGCTGGAAATCAAAGGACTGTGGATTGTATTAAATCCCAGAGTATTACCAACCTCACGGGACTTTGGCGAAACTAAGATAATGTCTGTGAAGAATTGAACATAGCACCTGTCACATAGTAACTATGTGGTAAACATTAACCATTGTTAATATTATCAGAAAAGGAGAAACTGAGTTTTAAGTCAATTGGAAGAGACATGTTTTAAAAAGTGAAAAATTCTACCAAGTGTTCAGTCTTTTAAGGGCCCAAAAGATCAGACCCCTCCTTCTTGCTTCTCTCTGCCCCTGCCTGAATCTTCTTTGACTCAGATTTTCTCACACAGTGACTGGGGTTCTTTATTCTATTCACCTACCACAAATTATCATTCTCTGAGAAAGCCCACTTATCTATACTCAAACTCTGAGTTAATTTTTGGCCTATTCTTTGAAAATTTCCAGCAGGGATTTTTTTTCTGTCTCTATAATTATATACAAACACTCTTACAAAATTTCAACACCAGCCTGATATTGTTGTGGATAATGCCCCTTCAGAGTGGCACTATTATACTTCCAATGACAGGACGCTGGGTGAAGTGGTCCTCTCCAAATCGTAAACAGAGACCCTTTGACAACAGGTAAACACTACACAACTATTCATTAGAACCTGAATATAGCACACCATCACCACAGGGAAAGTCAGCTTAAAATCATAAAAGTCAAGCCATAATTAGCTTAAAGGTCAGGTTTAATTACAATTGTTGAACTGAAATATGGTAATTACTGAAATCATGTTGGAAAAATTATTTTAATGGTTTGAAATGTTTTGTTGGAGCCTTTGTTTCTATGAAACTGTGGTCCTTGATGCTTGGCGGAAAAAAAAATAAATGTGAAGGGATTTGCTTCCCTGCATGGACGTAGTGCAGAGAATAAAACAGAGCTGATGGAAAAGTCCACAACCGCAAACAGCTCCACAGAACGGTTGTTCCATGTTTGGTGTTATTAGTCACTTCCTGATTATCATACTTTAGTTATAATTTTAATGAAGCTTGCAGGGAAGCACAGTGTAGTACACTGTAACAACAACAGGCGAGCATGCTCATCATTTGGGCTGTTGACTTAACGGCAAAACAAATCAATAAACAAATAACCAGTGAGAAAAAAATAACTCAATAAATAGAAAAGGTTGTTTTACCTGTAGGATTTCTAAGATTCCTATTGGAACTATTTATTGTCTCATCTACCTATTTTTCTTGTGTTTTTTATTAAACCTCTCTCTCCTCTGGGCTTCCAAGGACTAGAAGCTTTGAACAATCTTTCATTTAATTTCATATTTATATCCTTTTTGGTTTCAGAATAAGCCATAATAACTTTCAAAGTTTGGCTCAGTCTTAAAAACAAAAGACAAAAACTCCTAAGAAATCTAAGTGATGTGGCGATAAGCAACACAGTTATCACAATCTCCCCAGCCCTGGTTAGAAACACAAGTCCTTGGGAAGATTTCTTCTGAATACTGATGCATCCCCAGGGGGAAGAAAGGGAGCCTTAGCCAGTGTGGCTCTCAGATGGAGATTAGCACTCCTGAGGAGAACTAAAACATCAATTGCTAGAGGGGAAAAAATGTTAAAATGAGGCAGAAACCTACAGAACGTGTTTTGTCAAAATGGAGAACAAAGAGCTAAGGAAACGGTATTCATCTCTGAAATACACATGGAGGAAGACAGGTCTCCTTAAAAGAAGAGAAACTGCATGACACCAAAGCATTCAAATAGCTCTGAAAGAGCCCACTGGTGACAAGAGCCAGAGCAGAGCCTTCACCACACACGACGGGAACATCTGCACTCTGCTGCAATTCAATAATGGACAAAGAAAATGACATTTAATTAAGAGTTGCCTGCCTTCCAGGTACTTATGACATTGGAATCAGTGTGGACAGAAGGCTCTAACGCTGACACCAACATAGGTTACCAAGAAGTCATTTCCTTAAGATTTACAGCCCACTGTAAGAGAAAAGTGAAAATTCATGACAGCCTTCCATCTGGCAGGCTGCATCATTAGTATTCATATTGATAGCAGAAGTGATTTAAATTTCATAATCTAAGTGAAGATATGCATCAAAAAATCCATCTAAAATAGGTCTAATAGCTCTAACTGACTTCTTTATTAGACTCTGCCTATGAGAAAAAATGTCAGAAAGCAATGAAGAAATCGTCAAATGTTAATTTGGGTCTATTCCATAGATATAAATTAATAATATAAAGTGGCACCATTGTGGCTGCAACCCCCACTCAAGCTCTCAGAAAGAGATGTAGTAAAACTAACTAGACTTCATTGCTTTCTAAAATAAAAGCTGGTTGCCTTGTTTGATCTGCTTACAGCAGGCACTTCCACTCATAACGATGATTATTTATTAAGTACCAATCGCTATTTTGGGGCAATGGAGGAAGGAGAAAGTGCAGCCGTTGGCATGTGTTTTGCAGGGCTGATGAATAAATCCTGTTAACAGAGAGGAAGAAACAAGTGTAAATCTCCCACACAGGAGAACGACCGTGCCATCCATTTTTCAGAATTAAAGTGCACTGTCACCGCAAAATGTCCTCGTGTTGTTGGAACAGAACTGTATATGAAGATAAACCCTTGAAAGCCTAGAGAGAGAAATGTTTAAAACAAAAAGAATGTGGCTTGCGTATCAGAAAACAAGCCTAAGACCTGAACTACCCTCATACAGTATGGGTACCACTTAAAGATATGTTTAATTTTAACAGAGGTTAATACAACCCCAGAGGTTCTTGCACAATGCTGCAGAAATAAAGAAAAGAGCAAGAATTACTGATTCAGAGGATGAGCTGGAATGAAATTTAGCTGTGTCACATTTTCACTCTGTGACCTTGAGCAAGCTATTTATCCTCTCTAGTATGCTATTTCCCCATCTGGAAAATACCCAGCTCACGAGGTTATTGAAACTCAAAATGGTGTGTTACATATGAAGCTCCCAACACAAAGTTTTTAGGTATGCAAATATTATGGACTTTCTACTGAACTGAAAATATAGAGTACTTTGTGCTGCTTCTGAACCCCCCCATAACCCATGAACTTACCTGTGGGAACTGAAGCAACAAGATATGATTTAAAAAAATCAACCTATCCCTTCTTTACCAAGGAACAGTAAATTGTGAAGACTGGTTACATCAAGTGTGTCCAGTTAAATAGAGCCTTAGGTAATTCCAGATCAATAGCTAAAATTGGTTTTCCATTGGGTCTATGTGATCCTAAGAAGTTCTATTTCTCAAATATTTCTAGTCTTCTGTCTTCTGTTCATAGGTTATTCTGCATGTCTAGGCTTTCCTGGGCTTCAGTGGGAACATGTTTTCAGCCAATAACCATGCTCAAGGTACTGGCTGCTTTCTTACCCTGAGCGTGTAGAGAAAAGCCTGAGCTGATTATCAATAAGAAGACTTGGTTGTTGTAAGTTTCTCACATTTGGAAACAGTTGGTTCTCACGGCAGGCATTGAACTATCCTGGTGAATGCACTAGGCACCTTCTATGGTGACACAGTGAAATGAATAAGAGACAAAGAGAGAGAAGATGCCCCGATTATTACAAATGTTTGTGCAATAGTGTGAACACTCACTTCTACCTGAGGTAGAACAGGTTATCAAAGCAGACTTCATAGAAGACTCGATGCTTTACCTGAGTCCTTAAAATATTTCAGGGGCTTATTGAATAAATGAGTAGGGTAGGCTATAAAAAAACATTTCTAATAGAAAGAATATTGAAAAGGCAGACAGTGGCAAGAGGTTAGTATCCATGGACTCTTCTCGAGAGGCAAGCAAATGAGACTAAAGATGCCTGTGTGAAGTTCGGATACTATGTGGAGGGACGGAGGCTTTTCCACATAGACCTGTGTTTGGTTAAGTGACATGCAGAACACTCTGGACACTCCCAAGTCTCGAATATACTGATGCCATTTAAAGCATTGATGGCAATTGACTGTCAGAGTAGTATTCCATGACATAGGAGAAACTGGCTGCTGATAGCATGTTACTCACAGGAATCCAGGGAAATACGTCTGTGAAAATCATACATACAAAATGAATCACTACCCATCTTCAACATTTAAATTCAGTTACTGTCACATCCTTCCCAAGCCATTCTGAGGCACTGAGAGGTCCTGACAGAGAGGTTCACCGTGGCACAAGGGCTTTACCAGAGATGTTCATTTTCGTAAAAGTGTGTCTAGGAAGTAAGGCAGATAAAAGAGATGGGACAAGATGGCCATGAGGACATCACTTAGGAGATGGTCACAGTCAGAAGTTCTTATAATTACCAAAGATAAAAAAGGGTGGATGTATCTACCAAATTCCAAAAAAATAAATTTCAAGAAAAGTCTGTCACCTTGGGTCTCAGCTTTTGAAGACAATCTCCAAAGCCAGGGATGGCAGTACACACCTTTACTGTGCAACACTCAGAATGCAGGAACAGGCCAAGCCCTGTGAGTTGGAGATCAGACTGGTCTACATAGGGAGTTCCAGACCAGCCAGGGTTATATAGTAGAAGATTGTCTCAAAAAAAATGTGAAAACTCTCTCCAAATTAAAAAATCTTCTTTTCTCTCACTGGCACTATTTGTCTATCTGCTTTGCCATTCAGGCTCTTCTTTTTGTCTCCTTCTCATTTGCCATCAACTCGTCTCTCCCTTGGGAGAGTACATAAATATGTTTTAAGAATGGCAGTTAGTGAGATGAAGTGTTTCTCTTTCCCCACAAAACTGGGGATGATACTCCAGCTCAAGATGCTGAAGTCTGGAGGTGAAATAGGATTGATAAATGAAGAGAGACAGAGAACAAGTCGGTGAGCTTGTTGTGCCTTGTATATTGTCTGCAAAATTTTATTTTCCTAGTTGGGTAACCAGTTTGCTAATATATGTGCTGAATAAGTTAAAAATTTGGGAGACAAAATGAAAAGCCACCCACAAATGTATTTCAGGATAAGTTAAGATGTGTCAATCACAACATTTTTCAAAAAAGTGTTTCCTTCGTTACTGTCCGCCCAAACCTTAAGACACCACTGACACACTCATAACAAGTACTTTCGCCTCACCTTTGGGTAAGCACTCAGAACAAGTACTATCGCCTCGCCTGTGCTCCTGATTCTAGATCAATCATTTTAAATAATCCGCTGGATGTTGTCCTGTTAACCATGGCAAATTGTACTGCCTTCAGAAGAAAATGATCCAGGAAACCATTGCCAGTTGATCAGAGCTGGCAAAAGCAATGGCACCTGGCCCCTCTTGCCTGGGCTTGCCAATACGTTGTATCAGTTTGAAAGTACTCAACAGCAAATAAAAAGCAGGAAGAAAAAAAATCCCACACTTGATTACTATCTTTCGTTTTAGATTATGCCTAATGGGGACTCTTTCTGTAAAAGATGGGGCTTGCGAGGTCAGTAGATTTTGCCTGAGATTCAGGTTCTCCTGAGACAAATACTGAAAGAATAGAGAAAGGACAGCAAGGATGGAGTAGGGGGTTGGCCTCTTCAGGGTGCTTACTCTGAAAGAAAAATCATGAACTTGTCTACTTGTTTTGCCAAAATACAATCTACAAGGGGGCCTCCTCCAGACTTTTCCATGGGCTCTAAAAATGTACCTTTGACTGTAAAGCAAGCTGTAGAACACACAATCTCACTCTCACAATTAACTCATAGACAGTTCAGAGAGACATCACCAGTTTTCCTACTAGTACATAGGCTAGAGTAGCTCAGTGATGGCCCAGAGTACTTCCTGGAAGTTCAGTGTATTCTAAATAACATTCTAAGCACTTTGTGTGTCTTGTATAGGGCAAAAATATGGTGATATATAACTAGGAAGGTTTAAAGGCATTCCCTTCATTTGATTTAATTTCATTCATATTACTTCATCTTTATTTCTCACTTGGATTTGTTTGTATTCTTTTATCATTTATTCCACTGGATATATGACAGAAACCAAGGTTCAGTAAGATTAAGGAACACATGCTCATTTCATGTAAGAAACAAATGATGGAATTCAACTCATCTGTCTGGTTCGAAAACAAGTCGTAAGAACCACCATGTCATATAGAAGCTCCCACCTCTCATCGGTGAAATTACAAGCAGCAATTCTAACTGAGTGGGGCTTTATAAAACAGCACATTCCCCATGTGTCACAGCAACACTTCTGTTTAGGGACCTAACACAGACAAGGTTCTGACAGTGAGTGTCATTCAGACAGCCCCCATTTAACAGCTACCAGTGTCTTGCTATGTGCTAGCTGACACAAGCGTATAAAGGACTTTATGAGGTCTTTATTGACCTGTTAATGTCAGTCTGAGCACTAATGGGGTAGTACAGTCTCCTCAGTGAACCATCAGGAAACTGAATCCAGTGGCAATCACCTGGACTGACTCAGAAACATAGTTAACCTGGGATGGCTGCCATCAGACAAACGAGGGCTTTGGCTGGTTCATCTTCCTAGGGCAGCAACACAGATTTAGCAGGGTTCTAGGGAACTGACATTCCCTTTTTCAAGAAGCAGACAACTCTCTTAGTGCTTGAAATTTCGACGAAAGATAAGACCCATCTTCAAATGTGCTTTCTCAACACCTGGCACTTTAAACCGAGGGGAAGGAAAAGTCTAGCAAAATTATTTGGAAGAATGAAAGATGCTGTAGCCTTACAAGTCACTCCTATGGTAAATATCCAAGCTTTTATTGGGTGAATGTGATTAGAGACAGCTTGGGTGCAGCTGTTTCTGTCCTCCTGGCTTCCAACTGTTGCTGGCCCCTTCTGCAGCCATTGGCAGTATAAGCAATCAGTTCTGCCTCAGTGCACCCAGCTGACCTCCTTCTCTGAGATGATGGGCCTGCCCAGGAAGGCAGCTCATAATTACAAATGAGGTCCAAAGTCTCAAAGGCACCTTCAAGTGTACACTTACCGTGATACACCCTTTAGACTCTGCCTTACATTTGTTATCATTCTCTCGCACCCTCTCTCTGTCTGTCTGTCTGTCTCTCTCTGTGTGTGTGTGTGAGAGAGAGAGAGTGCGTGTGAGAGAGAGTGTGTGTGCATACATGCGTGAGTACATGCATGTGTGCATGCATGTGTGTTTAGGAGGCTATTGAGAAAACATTCCCAGATTAAGCATGGTGCTTCCCTGTTACTGACAGGGAATGGGGTTTTGCTTCTTCTAGAGATAAGAAATGGGTAGTTCTCATTTTCGTTTTTTTCCTGAAGGAAAGTATACAGAGACATATACATAACATTGAAAGAGACTTTCTGGTCAGGCACAGAAAGACAATTGTTAGATAATCTTACTTTCATGTATAAATCTTAAAAATCATAAACCTATGAAAGCAGAAACTAGAATGGAGGTCACCACAGCTTGGGGACACAAGATGGGAACTGGAGAGATGATAAATACATTTATCTATATAAGTATATATAAATGAAACTTGAAACAAAAAAAGGATCATGTGCAGCTACTCAGAGTCCTTTTTTATTTTAAGCTGTACTTTTTTATTTTATGGAATATGTGAAACTAGGGAAATTAAAATTATGAAAATCTAAACTTGCTTCCAATATCATAAATCTACTAATATGATATAGTGAGTAGAGATCTTAGTGGATCCAGAGTTTCAGTGCCTTTAGGGGGACAGCCAATATGTTAAGACCATCTCTGAGCAAAGTTTGGCATTGGTGGCTCATTACTGAAAACCTCAGCACTCTAGAGGCAGAGTCAAAAGGATCACTACAAGCTCAAGGCCAGCCAAATCTGCATGGTGCTCTTCAGGTCAGCCAGAGAAACACAGCAAGACCCAAGACTCTAAAAAATAAATAAATAAAACTAAATAAATAAAAAAACAACTCTGTCCCTTAGGTTCCTCTAGTTTATTGTCTTTACAGGGACTTGACTACAAGCAAGCCTCCCACTCCCTGCTTTGCACAACCTTAATAACAACAAAACCCAAAATTCATCTAGAAATGCCTATGAGGGGGTTTCTTGATTAGCTAATTGGTTATTACTAAATGGGCTGTGGTCTAGTACTAAATCAAATGGAGAAAATAAAATGAACACCAGCATCTCTGTGTGTGTGTCTCTGTCTCTCTCTCTGTCTCTCTGTCTCTCTGTCTCT
>LOJH01007667.1:0-21192 GCA_001685095.1 Ellobius talpinus
TTTGGTTTTCTGAGACAGGGTTTCTCTTTGTAGCCCTGGTTGTCCTGGAACTCATTTTGTAGAACAACCAAGCTGGCCTTGAACTCGTGAGATCCACCTGCCTCTGCCTCCCCAATGCTAGGATTAAAAGTTTGTGCCTCCACAGCCAGGCACAAATAATTCTTACCAATACATGAGAAAAATGCCTAAAAGACGACTAAATTTAAAAGAAAAAAATGGTGCCTAGGGAAGGATTAGCTGTTGTGCACCTTCTAGTCAGAATTTCTGCTTTAAGGTAACTCTATAGAACACAAATAATTGATGTTTATGCATCAGGAAATATATAAAACAATATTTAGTGTGACATTGTTTGTTGCCACAAAAACATTGGAGGAAATCCCAAGATACCTGTCAATAGCAGAAGGGTCACCTAAACTGTCCAGTTCTATGGACCACTACAGCAATCACATGCTATGATAAGCCCATCTGCATGCACTCAAATGGAACTATTTCTAGACTATCATCAGTAGGGTTTAAATATGAAATATCCCCATAGGATCTTGCATTGATCATGTATCATAACCAGCTGGCGGTGCTCTTTTGAGAAGGAGAACAATGTTAAGAGGTAGGACCTAGCTAGCTAGAGGAAATAGTCACTGAGGGTATGTCCTTGCTCATTCATTTTGAGAGAGAGAGAGAGAGAGAGAGAGAGAGAGAGAGAGAGAGAGAGTCCCATCTGTATTCTCCTTCCCTCCTCCCTTCCTGTGGCTAGGAAGTGAACAAATTTGCTCTTCCATACCGCTGGATCTCGATGCTTGGTCTCCTCAAGGTGTAGCAACAAGGCTCACCCTTACTCTGAAATCACACAAGTCATGAGTCAAAATAAATCCTTCCTCCTTCTAAACTGTTCTCAGATATTGATCACAGCAACAAAGAAACCTGAACACCCCAGTCTTTTTTTGTGAAAAGCAGTCTGGAATGTTAGAAGACCAATAGGTGTTAGGATTAAGAGCTACATGGACTGAGGTTTTGGGTTTGTATTATTGTTTAATTTTTTATAATGGTACTATAATCATGATTTCCTGTTAAACTAGTATGAGACATTTAGGAAAATCTGAGTAAAGTGATATAGACTTGAATTCTGTGTAAACTAAGGGAAAACCATAAAAAAACATGTGGAGTTTGTCCTGAGAGTGGCCTGGCCTTCAAGATGGGGTGGAGGGAGAATAAGAAAGACTTCAAAGCTTTCCTTTGAGGGAGGTCTTGAAAGATGAGATGCTTTCCAGATCTCGTCATTTCTGTCCCATGAGGAGAAGGAAGGGTGGAGTTTCTATACTGCTGCAAAGGGGAGAGGGGGAGGGGGTAACTCCACATGGTTACCACATGGGCTGCTACGTGTTTGAAGGTGAGAAACAGAGAAACAAGAGACAGTTCTGGGGGTGTGGAAAAAACTAAGGGGCACCACAAGCCTGTGTAAGCAGGGAATCAGTGAAATATGTAACACAAATAATAAAAACCCAGAGACAGATGTAGCGAGTTAGCTCGATATGGTAAATAACCAGGCCAGCTTAAGAATAACAATTATATTTTTAATGGTTGTAATGGGAAACTCACACCACAAGAATGGGGAGTCCAACTTTCTCTGTGTCCAGGGAAATTGCCCAGAGAGAGCGCGCACCTGGGTCCTCCCAGTTTTTCTTTCTAGGCCCCAAGTAGCCATGCCTTAACTAGATGTGATTGGTTGACAGAGTTTCCCCATCAGACAGATATTGGGGTTCAACCTGAAAACCAAAAAAGCAAAACAGTCAAGCCACTAAAGAACTCTTCCCTCTACCAAGGCTGGGTAACTGCAGACTAAACCTCTCTCTCCTCCCATTTTATATTCCCTCTAGTGGTGTATGACTCCCTATTACTAGGATTAAAGGTGTGAGCCACCATGACCTGCATCTTTTTCTGCATTGATCTTGTGTTGCCCAGGGAGGCCTTGAACTCACAGAGATCCCTCTGCCTCTGTCTCCCATATCCTGGGATTAAAGGTGTGTGCCACCACTGCCTGACCTCTAGTGTGGCTTAACTTTGCCCTTATGATCATTTGGCAAGCATTATTTATTAAAACATAATTAAAATATCACTATAGAAATAGTTCAGGCAGGGAAGATAATCGCATGGGCCGGGTGGAGATGGAGTACCAAGGACAGAGACAGTGAACCGGCTAGTGTTCCTCTGTGTGGGTGTTATTTTGCTAGCTGAGAAGGAAGATGTATCAGGCACTTTTCTGTTGCTGTGACCAAGACTGTGACCAACTTGTAGAAAGAAAAGGTTTATTTTGACTTACGGTTCCAGAAGGAGAGTCCATATTGGGGGTGAGGTATGTGGTAGCTGGAGGAAGAAGTTGAGAGACCAGACCTTTAATCACAAACACAAAGCAGAGACTGAATCAGAACTATGGTGAGGCTATCAACTCTCAAAGTCACCCTCAGTGATATACTTCCTCCAGCAAAGCTCCTCCTCCTAAACGGATCATAATGTCCTCAGACATTATGAGTGACATTTCTCATTTAAGCCAATACAGTGTCAGGAAGATGGAGAACAAGGTAGGCTTTAGATAAAATTCAGAGGTAAACTACACACAGTTGTAAGTGAAGGAATGTGGAAGGAAAGGGAATACAGATACCAAAATGATGCCCAGTCTAATGCTTACATAATGACTGATGATTCTTTCCGTTGGGAGGGAACCAAAAGGAAGAATCGGTTCACAAAAAAGCCAGTCGATCTGGTTCTGAACAAGATGGAACTGAGGCTCCCATACAGCACCTCTAGAGTTAAGGAGGTATGTGTAAGTGGATTTAAAGTTTAGTAGGGGCCTAGAGTATGTCATAGTGGCATGGCACTCATCCAGTACTTGCAAGGTTGTGGTTTTGATCCTCAGTGTTGCAATAGCAATAATAATAGTGATAAAATTTAGGTAGAAGTTCTAGGTTAGAGATGTGGGTTTTGAGGGATGAGATGTGCATCCTGGGTTCATAGAGGAAATTTTCAGGTACCATTGACTCTTGTATTTCTCTAACGCCTGTATAGAGATTCTGGTGTGTTCTCTATGCTCTGTGAGGAAAAGCATGACTGTCTCCAAGAGAAACCACAGTGGTTGAAGTGCACCATGGGAGCACTACAGACAAGAAAGAAAAGGAAGGAAGATGGAGAGCTGAGGCATGCTAAACCCCATAGCTGGACAGACTATGCACCTGCAAAGCACCCCCTGGAGCATCCCTGACTGAATCCAAGGCCTGACATTTGCAAGGAATGGAGAATTAGACACAGAACAATGTTGATTTCTGCCATCTCTAAGTGTGGGCTCACACACCTGCTCTACCTCTCCCCAGCTGTGACCAGCCTGAGCATATTATCACTTCCCCAGTACCTGACAAATGCTTTGCTCTTGGTAACTCTTAGAAACCACTTGAAGTAGTTCACTTTCAGGTGGCAAAGCCAGCAGTGCCACTTCCCTGTCCTGTGTCAGTGGCATCTCAGCTTTTTTAATCTGGTCATAATTTAGTTCCTGAGGACCCAGATCACCTTTCCCTTCTCCCAAGACATCACACTGATTTATTACACTGATGACATTTGGACCTAGTGAGCAACGGGTAGCTATTATTTTGAAGATAATGGTAAGACATTTGCCTGTCAGAACTTGGAAATAAACCTGACAAAAATGCCAGAGCTTTGAACCTTGGGGAAATTGTCCAGTCTGATAGTGTGAGGCTTCTCAAGCGATCCTCCTGGAGATGGAGGTGAGTTGTTGCATACGGCCCCTTCTGAGACTACAAATGGCACAATATACAGTGACTATAGACGGGTAAGAGGGTGTATTCTTCATCTGCTGATCCAGTTCATTTACTACGGTTGAGTTATAAACCCCTCCAAAGATATGGCACCCATGAATGTGGCTTTACCTGATAATAGGATCTTAGCAGATATAATCAAGTTAAGATGGGATCACGGGGATTAGAGCAAGCCCTGATTTTTAACAACGAATGTCTTTATATGTAAATGGAGACACACAGGCTGATAGCAGAAAATGGAATGATGTCAACAATAAGCCAATGAAAGCCAAGGCTTGCTATAACCGCCAGAAGCAAGGAGACACGCCCCTGGAAGGCGGGGTGCGTTTTTCCTTCAATGCTTACAGGCTGAGACTGTAAGACCTTGAGTGCAGACTCCTGGCCTCTGGACCTGTACAAGAATAAATGTCTAAGTTCTTAAGCAATCTGTGTGTGGCGATCTGTTACAAGAGCCCTAGGAAATTCATGTAGGAATGACCTGAAGAGTTGGGAGTTTGAGAGGATCTCTGAATAAGAGAAGGCTTTGTAATTGATCCAAGAGACAGTGCGAACTTCTCTGACCCTCAGGCCCCATGACCCAGCACATCTGATAGTACTGCCTCCAGAAAGTCCCTGCAAATGAATTACCATTCAAAGCCTTGGGATTTCAGAGCAAAATTCTACTGTCCTTTGTAGACAACTACCTACGGTTGAAAAATAATTCAGTCTGATGCCAGACTTAGTAGAGACTGACACCTCCCCATGGACCATCAAGGTGGCATGTGACCTGAATTGCCATGTGACCAGGGTGATTTGTAGCCCAAGACATGAAGCTGAGGAAAGTGGCATATAAAATGACCAGGCAGGCATTAAAGATACATTTTAATTTATGTGAGGAACATCTAAATGAGTACAGTTCCTCTTCCACTATTTTCTTTCTCTTCCCCGCCTGCACCCATAGCCTCACATAAACAACTGCCTGAAGCAGGCCTGGCTTACAGGTGGTTTTGCGAGATATACAGAGCTCAGATGTGGACAACTGCAGAGCTGTGGTCAGTTCCCCATCATCTCCAAGGGAAAGAGATGCCAGTCAGTCCTCACAGTGAGCACAGCACTTTGTTGTCCCCTTTGTTTGGATGAGAAGTAAGCCAGAGATAAAGATCTCTGCTGTTGTGGGCTATGGCAGAGTTTTAGCCAGATGGCTTGAAGTTTGAAGTAGTGTGTTTGGAAAATTGGAGGCAAGAAGTCTGACAAAGAGGAGTGTGCTGAGATGTCTCTGAGTGTGCAAGTAATGATGGTGTTTGTGTTTCATGTCCATTAAATAATAATCATCCCAGCAATAGTAGATTTTAATAAGTAAGTGAAAAATGAAGAGAATGACCCATTATGTGGGTACCGGTGAGTCTCTTTGTCCAGCCACTGGTCTATCCAATGGCCTCATAAACAGTGTTCACTGTGGCAGGCATGGGGGGTATGTGTGAGCCTAGCAATACGGACTTTAATTCCCCAAAGCCAACCTGACCACAGCCACTGCTGAGTGCCAGTCTACCTCTAGCAGAGACCAACACTGAGTCCCCAGCGTGGCTTTGTTTACCTGGGCAATCAGGCAGCTACCTGGTGGCAAACTGATTCCACTGAGCCACTCCCATTGTAGAAAAGATAGCCCTTTACTTTTACTGGAATACATATTTTGGGTACTAATTTGACTTTGCTGACACAGTACTTCTCCCTCACACAGAAAGGAAAATAAATGCCCTCATAAACCTAAGTTCTTTTGGTGTAGAGGTCTAAGAAAAGATGGATTCTTCCACCCAGAGACCACAATATCCTGCTTGTGTAGGCCACTCTAGTCCTCGGAAACCTGGAGCATAGACAAAGAGGGGGTGTTGCTGTGAAACTGTGGTCTGAAGCTGCCTTCCAAGAAGGAACTGAACGCTACTGCATAGTAGAGCGAAAGAGTCCGGAACACTGACAGTTCCATAGGCTATGCCTGACGCTAACCATATCCTGTAAGTCTAGTCAATGGGAAACTACAGGAACTCAGATAGGAAAAATCTGTTCATGTCCCAAATTCATCAGGAGTGAAATCTCAAGTTGCTCTGGGGACTTAAGAACCATAGCTAGCCACGGTTCTTCCTGAAACAAAAGGATTGTGGAGAGCTCAGAAGACAGCTATAAATACAAACTACAGCATGGTGAGCTACTGAAGTCAGGGTTCAATGGCCATAACTCTTTCTTACTTTCTTATATTTTGAAATATCATAGACATATTAAGCTAATACTTTTGTTTTCTTTCTCCGAGAGTACTATCATTCAATATAAGATAGGTTAATGGTAGCTAACTTTATGTCACAGTACTAAGTGACAAGAAGTCAATGAAAAAGAAGAAAAACTGCTACAAGAATTTTCATTCTCTTCTGAGGAAAGGGTCAACATGGTTTCTGCTGTATGCAAGACAATGGCAATATTGGAAGGAATTGGGACATTGTTATTGTCTTTATGTTGAGACTAAATGATTGAAGGAGGGACGGATGACAGGGATGGATGTTCATGGTCACCTTTATGTGCTGGTTTGGCTCTGTTGTAGTCCTCACTATTCAATCAAGTACTAATCTAGTTATTGCTAAGAAGGTGTACTTCATAGACGGTTAATATTCATAAATAGTTGACTTTCACTAAATGAGATTGTTCCAGATCATCTGGGTGGCCCTGATTCCATCCACTGAAGGCCTCAGGAATAGAACTGAAGTTTGTGGAGAGGAAAAGTTTTACCTGGGGACAGTGGTGTCCATACTCACCCGAAGGTTCTAGTACCCTAATGATAGCCTGTTCTGCTGACATTATGCTTGCTTAAGAGAACCTCACAGTCTTACAACAATATCGCTACCTTCCCCTTCTAACCTTTATACTAGATTCAGGAAGACATCAGCAATAAGAATATCAAAAAAACTTAATGAGGCACATAGACATCTGAAGGAATCAAATGTTTCCAAAGGGGCCACTTCAGGCATCTCTTTCTATTAAAAAACACTCTTAGGGTTGATCTGGTCAGTCGCCCCAGCCTTCTCTGGCTGCAGTGTAATTCAAGGAGAGCTGATGTTCATGAAGCTGGTCCTAAAGCAAACCCTTAAAGCACCGGAGACCAGCAAAGAAGCAGTCAAGTGCATCCATTAATCATGCCAGCGCAGTTCTTAGGCTGGGTATGCGGAGCTTTTTGAGGTATAATAAGCTTAGCTATTTAACATAGAAGGTTCCGTATGCTTCGTAAATATTTTCTACCAACCTGTCATTCACTGTGTTCAACAAACAATTAGTAAACCCTTTTAATAGACTACTGATAATCACAGTCAGGCACTGCCAACACGAGAGCCTTTAATGGGACAAACATGACTGGGGAGGAGAAAGAGTAGTGGCCAGAAAGTGCACTGGTTTGGAAGCATGACCTCTTGCTTCATCACCTCGTCACCCTAACTTCTCAAATGTAGCAATGACTGGGGAAGAAAGGAGATCTCCTCCGGCCCACGGTAGAGAAGCTAACTACAACACTATAGTGGCCAGCTTCTGTGCATGTCAGGATCCGCCTCCCCTCCTCTCCTCACTGGGGAGCGGCTCAGCAAGGACTTAAAGCCAAGATCAGACTCAAGTGCTCCTACCTCCTAATGAGGCCCAAAGCAATACAAACTCGTACTGGCCTCTCACTTATCCCACTCCTGGTCTAAGGGAACTCTCAGTTAGTGGAAACCACCAAATAACCCTTCTTGAAAGCACGTTTTCCACCCACATCTAGCAGATGGCAAGCATGACAATATGCCGATTAAGCAGAATTAAACCGAATTAAATTTTGGCTCCCTTGTACCTGGCACTATCTCCTGAGTAAAGAAAGGGAAAATGCCAGCAGGACGGAAAGGAGAAAAACATGGGTGAGCCTTTGTGTTAGCTCTGCTTTTCTACACATGCAATCAATCTCATTTCATCCCTTGGACCCTGGAAACACCATCTTAAGATCCTTGCCTTATGAGGAGACAAGGGTCTAAGATACATGGGTGACTAATGGAAGAAGCAAATTTTGAACCCAGAGTAATATAGCTCCATGGGCCTTGCCCTGCTATGCCAGGCTGCTGGGAAAAATAGTATGGTGTACGTCAAGAACACTTCATGCACTAGCGTTGGAAGGAACACTGGACAGATGCAGCCCAGCAGGATGAGTTGTATGATACTCAGACCAGATACAAGGTACCAGAATAGAGGCAGTGCCAAAGGGTGAGCTAGAAGACCCCAGGACCTAAATTAAATTAGTCAAACCTTTTTTTTTGGTACATTTTTTTGGCCGAGACCTTCATGAATCCAGCAGCAGGAAGGAAATACTCTCCTGTCTAACTTAATCAGTGAACTAGCTTTGGTGAAGGTGAGGACCCAGGCCAGGGTTTTATGATGCTGGCTTCTCTACCTTCTCTTCTCCCCTTCAGCTTGACCTCATTCTCAATAGGCCCAAGGCATGGCAAGATGTCTGCCAGCACTCCTGGGCTTTGGTCAATCTTTTTTTCTTTTTTTTTCTTCTTGTTTTTTTCAAAATAGGGTTTCTCTGTAGCTTTGGAGCATATCCTGGTGTAGGAGCCCGCTCCTACAGAGTCAGGTAGGGTTCCTGGGTAGGGGATCCTCAAGGCCAAAGAAAAGTCAGATGAAAGTAACAGAAGACAGGATAGAATTGGGAGGTCTGTCTGGTCATGGCAAAGCGGCCAAACAGCTCAGAGTTTATTTCAGAGCTTGCTTATATACAAAAGCAGAACAAACCACAGCACAGATGGTTAGTTAGTAACTAACCACAGGACCATTCCTGTCCTTGACTGAGCAGCCTCCTCTCTCTTCAACATGTGCTTGCTGCTTGGAAGCAGCCTTATTTTCTATCTTGATGTTACTGAGGTTTGTCATCAGCAGTATACCGTGTGCTAGATAGAGTGTTCTTTTCTCACAGGCTAAATCAGAAGTCTCATAGCCCTCAAGGTTATAGGAAAAAAAAGAGCAGGCAAGCTTGAACTCAAATGACTCCTTTAAGTCAGAAATGACTCCAGATGAAAACTGAGTCACATGTGGGCTCCCACATCCTGGAAATAGCTCTTGTAGACCAGGCTGACCTAGAATTCACGAGATCTTCCTGCCTCAGCCTCCTGAGTGCTGGTATTAAAGACATGAGCCATCACCACCTAATTGGCTTTGATCATTCTTAAGGCCTGTAATTTACTAAACCCTAAGGGTAGCTTTTTCCTAATTACACTAGTAACATCCTAAGGATGCTGTGATTGGCCATCTTGTGCCCTCCACTCACTTCTGGGCAGTTACTGGGTCAGATAGCCCATATTGCATGTCCATCTTATGGAATCTCAAACACAAGTATTTAGTGGACCAACTCCTGTCAGAAACAAAAACTAAGTTCTGTTGTGGGATATTTGCACACTGTGTGAAGATGTATTGTTGTGATTTGGTGTAATAAAAAGCTGAACATCCAATATCTAGGCAGGAGAGACTAACTGGAACTTTCAGGCAGAGAGAGAATTCTGGTAGGTAGAAAGGTGGAGTTGCCAGCTAGATGCAGAGGAAGCAGAATGGGCAGTGTCGAAATGAGGTAATGAACCTTGGGGGGGTAGATTTAAAATATGAGTTAATTTAAGTTCTAAGAGCTAGTTAAGAACAAGCCTAAACTAAAGCCAAGCTTTTATAATGAATAAGTCTCCATGTCATTATTTACAAGCTGGTGGTCCTGACGAGAAAGAACTACTACTAAGTTCTTGTGTTGTAGCTTCCTAAAGTAACCTGCATAACCAACAGGAGATAATAATTAATAAACACAAAGCACTTCTGCCAGATGGCCTTGGATCTTAAACCTATGAGAAATCAGGTGTCACATAAAGATCATCACATGGAGAGGTTTATGTGACTTGGAAATGTGACTGCTTGCCAATGTCCAGCACAACAACTGGACAATGTTCACCATATGAGGGAGCCAGCTTGGAAGGGATGCTCCTTCAAATGACGACTGTGGCAGGTGACCTTTGACTACAACCTATGAAAGCTCCCAGTGAAGCTGTTCCCCAGTTCCTGATCCACAGAGACTGTAGAGAAGTAGATATGTATGATCGTTTTACATCGCTGGCTTCATGGCTCACTCGTTATGCACTAGTCACAATGCAAAACTCCTGGAGCGACAGAAAGAGCTCTGGAGCCATGCATCCCTTAGAGCAATTCTTGCAGGGAAAGCAAACCCTTTGCTTAATGACAAACGTTGCATCTCCCCATCTCAGCACATGCGTATCCGATTTCCCCACCCTCTGAACCAAGTGGCAGTAGTCACACACCCTTTGATCAGAGTCACACAAGGGTTCCACCAGGGTTGAAAAGAGGGACAATATGGGCTCACTGAACTAACTGCTAACTGCTGTAAGGGAACAGTAAGAAGAAAATTGTTGCAGACTTCTAGAGGGTTCTGATCTGGGTATAGCAGTGAAGTGAAATGCATTCTTTCTGTAACCCATAGGAGCATCAGGCTTAGGTAGAGCCATAACAGGAAAGCATCATGGTCCTGGATCACCATTAGGCCTGCACACTGGACCAACCAGGAGAGCTTCTAAAACTATCAATGCATGCTTCCCACCCCTGGAGCTTCAGAATCAACCCAGACTAGGGCCAAAAATCCAGGAGTATTTTTCAAAGCTCTCCAGGTGTGCAAACAACATTGAGAACCAGGTGTTGCAGGATATTTAATCACACTGTGAAACCCAAGACTGTGTTAATAAAGTCAACCTTGGAGCCAGGGAGCAGGGTTGATAGGAATTAGCCATAGAGAGCACTGAAGATAGAGAGACACACATGAAGCAGTAGGGACGAACTTGGAGTTTCAAGGGATTTATTTGTTTGGAATGGCTAGAGAGACCCTCTCTTTTGGGTCTCTGGCCAAAAGGAAAGGTTAACCAGTTGCTTCTCAGCCTCTTTGAGCTAGCAGGTTTTCATTCCAACATCTGACTCCCGAGTCTTCATTGGTAAATAGAACAATAAAGACTAGTTTAAAAACAGCAACCAGGAGCAAGCTGGTAGGACTCTCCAGAAGGGAAAGGCATCCACCAGTTGCAGAAAAAGCTTCAGGGACTTCCTAGAGCAACTGGGAGTTAGCATGTGAAAGATTTCGAAACCAGAGAGAGTAGCTCAGGAGAGGAGAAGAACCTGAGCAAGTACAACAGTAGAGGTATGGTCATGTGACCTGGGGCTATGGGGCGCATCCAAGTAAAAAGCCACCACAGGTTGGTGAGGATGCTGCTGAAGTTTCCATCCTAATTCCAAGCCTCAGCTGTTAACTCCAAAACCAAAAGCTCCAATTCACAAAACCTGTGAATCATCAACTTCTAAATCCTTGGCATGCAACACATTTGGGATATCATTTTAGGGAGCCACAGCTGCTGCCTGGACAAAAGAAGACAGAAAAATAACTGCTCCCTTTGAGGCCCTGTGACGGAGCAACAATGTCATGCAACAAACCGCTTCAAATTGTCTCCTTTCATTAATACCAGAGAGAAAGCTGAAAACTGCATCTGAATTTGGTTCAACTCTGCCTCTGTCTACCATGGATCTATGTTTTCTAAGTGTGTTCATTCCCCACTCCATCTTCAGTGAGAACTGTCCCCACTCTCACCCCACAGTTCACACAATACAAAAGCAGAGAAATTATTATTGGTCTGACAGGATTTGCCCATTCTAAGTGTTTATTTCCTACCTTCAAAGGCCTGCTGTTGCTCTTTCTGAAGTGAGCATACAAGCCCTTCTCCTGGCATATTAAAAAAGGGGGCTTGTGGCATAGGGCTTCTTAAATTTTAGTATGCACTTGGATACACTAAGGATCTTATTAAAATCAGGCAGGAAGTCTCGATAGGACCTGAGGGCCTGTGTTCCTAGAGGGCTCCCTGATGACACTTCCCAGTTCATCAGTCTCGGGACTTCTGTGTCTATAGGCAATCTGGAAGTTTCAGGGCTAAAGCAGCCAGAACATCTTTACCAATTTAACCACATTACCCATTTAAAATGTGTTGATGGAGATTTTCACAGAAATTCTTATATTTTTTAAGAATGTACAGATATGACAAAGGTGGATTTGTGGTTCGCACCAGCTAACCCTCTAGTTAATATAGGGCAAAGTTGGTTCTAATATATTTCACCTTGTTTGGGTGTCAATGTTTATACTGGATATGAATCTCTTCCAGACTAATGTGGTTTGATGAACCAAATATGGATATACAAATATCCATTTTAGTTGTTAGTATTATATTATCAGAATTCATAAACCTTTATCAATCACTGAACTGTAATTGCTAGGACATAAAAGCAGACATGGAAGTAACAATGAAAGCATCAAAAATCCAACATGGCATCCATAGATGATGTGGGATTCCCCCTGTATGCTATGAATACCATTGGTTAATAAAGGACTGTCTTAGGCCTGTGCAAGGCAGAATTGAGGTAGGTGGGGAAAACTAAACTGAATGCTGGGAGAAAGAAGGCAGAGTCAGTNAAAATATAAAATAATGGAAATGGGTTAATTCTAGATGTAAGGGCTAGCTAGCAAGACACTTAAGCTTTTTGCCAAGCAGTATCACAAATAATATAGTTTCGATGTGATTATTTTGGGAAAATGAGTGGCTAGGAAATGAACGAGCGGCCTCCAACTACACATGGAGGTTGCAAAGGGGACTCCATAAGAGCATCAGTCCTGATTCAAGAGGCTGGGCATGTGACTCTGCAGTGCTGACACGCGCACAGAGAAACCTTCAGGAGAAGACTCTGAGACGCTCTTAGCAGTTCACCCCTCACATCTGCAGGACTCACCCTGTAGGAGGCTTGCTAGAGGTGAAAATGAAATTGAAATATTCAAAACAGAGACCAGACCCTTGAATGCTGCCAAAACAAGTCAAAAATACTTTCTAGTACAAAAATCCACAAGTTTCATCCCAATTAAATAGACTCCTAAGCCACAGGAATGTCATTCAAAGTTCAAAGCAGGAATACCTAGCAGCAAAAATGGGTCAAGCTATAGTTTCACCCGAGTATTTATTAAACCAGTTTAATTAAAAAGAATAAAATCACCAGAAGTGGTAGCTTGTATCACCAAACCCAGCTCTGAGAGATGGAGGCAGAAAGATCATGAGTAAGTTTAAGGTCAGCTTAAGCCACACAGCAAGATCCTATCTTGAAAAGCCAGAAGAAGATGAGAGAAGAGGAGGGGAGGCTGGAGAGAAGGAGGAAGAGGGGAAGGAGGGAGAAGAGAAGAATAGACTCTAGGACACAGTTTTCAAGGCAAAAAACCCTTTCTGATCACTCAGGTTTGCTAGTTAGTATTTCACTTTTCAGTGGTTCGATGTTCTGCTTAGGCTCAGTTGTCAACTTCACTAAATCTAATATCATCTGGGAGACAGTATCTGGGTGGGCCCATGGGGGTTATCTTAAGTTAATTATGGTGGGAAGACCTCCCCCTCCCCCAGCCTGCTGTATTGCCTAGGTTGGAATCCAGGACTCTACAAAGTAGGAGAAAGCAAACTGAACACAAACATCCTCCTTCTCTGCTCCCAGACAGCGGATGCAATAGAACCAGCTACCTCAAGCTCCTCCCACAAAATGTCCCAATATGATATGCTTTACCCTTGAGAACCAAGCCAAAATAAACCCTTTCTCTCTCAGGCTGCTTTTGACAGTTTTTTTTTGTTTGTTTGTTTCGTCTTGTTTATTTCAGTCCCAGCAACAAAAAAAGCAGCTAAGACTGACAATATCATCTATGTGTGCAGAATACAAAACAGCTCTTAGCTGATGTGAGAGATGGGATGAAACTGAAAGCCATCTTCCAGTCTGCGAAACCCTTGCCGCAGCAAAGACTTTACGCTTTGAAAATGCTTATTCTATGCCTGATGGAACAGACGAGGGAAGAAGTGTTAGGGTCATACAGACAAAATCCTGTTAGGGTGACCAGGAGGGTCTTAGCTAGGAATATAAGCATTTCTACCCTCACATTGCTTTAATGGAGAGAATCACGATGATCATCAATACATTCTCTGTTCTCCATTCAGTGATTACCTAATGAGAGCCTGTAATATGTGTGGCATTGTCCTTACCCATGGAAGCCTTGTACTAAAGCAGGAGGCAAATGTTGCTAGATGTTATATTACCAAGCCACCTAGCCTCTCAGGCTGTAAGAGCAGGGGAAAGCAGGTTGAGAAATGACTTGGAAGTTAGAGCTTACATAGAGATTATGGCCTCTGTGAGGAGATGGCATTTGAGTCTTGACAAAGACGCTGAGTTGAGTGAGATACATCTGTAAGGAGAGGTGTCCAGGCTTGTCTGGAACTTTCCAGAACAGTGAGGAAGCAAGCTAAGCAAGGAGAACCATAGACTACAGGTCAGGGAGGGAGGAGTCAGGGAGGGAGGAGTCAGGGTAGAGCAGTTGCAGCAGCCTGTCCCAAAGACTGATTTCATGCTCAAGGAAAGAGGAACCTGTGGCAGCCAATCATGGGGGCTGTCAGCAAATGCAAACCTAACTTCTAAAGGAATCACTCTGGCACTTTGTGAAAATAAACTCGAGGCAAATAATAAAGAATATTGGTCTGACATTGCTTCATGACAGTTTTCAAAGCTTAGCCACATGAACAGTGAGGGTTCTTGAGATAAGACATCCGTGTGGTATTTGGAGGTTGGCTAGCGACTGAATCCTTCTGAGCCAGTGTCACTGGGCTCCCCAGCTCGCTTTCCATCCTCCAAAAGAGCCATCTAGCTAGCTAGACAGGGAGTTCTCTCTCTCTCTCTCCTTCCCTCCCTCTTTCCCACCCCCTCTCTCTCGTTCTAAATTAGTTCATACACATGTGCTTTAATCTCACTCACTCTCCCCCTCCTCCAATTTCTCCCAGATCCTCCCACACACACCCTATTTTGTGTAATTTTCTTTTTTAAATGTCCATCAAGTCCAATTTGTATTGCCCATATATTCTTGGATATGTGACCTCCCACTGGGCTGAAATCAGTCTACCAAGGGCTGCATAAACTCTTAAAGGAAGCCAACCCTCCTTCTCCCAGCAGCTGGAAACTGATGGTGCTCCTCCTCATCGAGGGGTAGGACTTTGTGGTCCTCACACATACGTGGATGTGCACACTCGGTGTCCGGATTTGTGGACTTTGTGGCCCTCACACATATGTGCGCACACACACACTGTGTTTGGATTTGTAGACCTGGAATTTCCTTTTCATGGCAATCATTGGCTTTTCGGGTAACCTTTCATTTGTGATCTTGATCTAACACGAATGTTACACATTTAATAAAAACTGCAGTCCTTGCAGTTTCATTGGTTTGATTTGGTTTTTAGCACACCTTGTAGAGCATGCGTGGTGACTATTTTGTGCTTTCTCTTCCAAAGATTCTACGTGTATGGCATGGTGGGACTCACTAGGGTTTGGTTTTAGAGGAAAGAGGTTTTTTTTCCTCCATGGCAGCAACTAGTGACTGTCAGCAGAAGCCACTTCATAACTCATCGTTCCAACTTTGTTCCTCACGCTACACATCACAGCAATGTGTTCAGTTCCTGAACAGCTTGACTCTGTCTCTACAGACTGAAATACCATACTTCCAATGTTGAGGATAAGGCATCAGGATTAAAAAAAAATGCCTGTAACTCCCATATCTGGAAGTGGCAATTTTCTAGGACAGTTTTTTTTCTCTTCTGAGGGAAAGAAACACATGGTTTATTAATGGCCATACTTGAAAGCCACACCTAAATATTATGACAGAATTAGAAGAAACTTACAAATATAGCCAAATAGTAAATAAGGAATCCATTTACCATTGGATTCTCTGCTAGTATATCTAAATCTCCATAGCATCGCTAACCCCTTTCTGGGCTCGTGGATATAGAGAGAAAACACTGAAATTTGGGTTCACCTTCTACCCCTATAGCCTGAACTCCCTGACCCATCCTTTTATTACCAATGACTTATAATTATGAGTTAAGCCTCTTAAGTTCAGGAAGGATATTAAAGAGGGAAAACAGCAAGCTCTATACAGATGCTCATCCATAGCCCACACTCTCATTGCTCAGCTATGGTTGCCCTGCCATAGACCTTAGACTACAGATTGTCATGGGACAAAATAGGACTAAATTATTATGATTCGCTGTTTGAGCTATGGGAAATATCGCTGAATCTTTTCTCCATGAAAATGGCACTAGGATGCCACATGCCCACTGGGTAGCTCATGAATTGCTCACATTTTGAGAAACAGGCCAAGAAGTGACAAGCAAATCCAGCCCATTCCCTTGCCTACCACAAATCAGAGCTTACTGAGTGCCGCTGACAGAGAGCCTGGGATAAAGTATATGAGACAATTCATTTGAAGGGAAAATCCTCCTAATAATTTTCAGTCTGCAATAGCCAGTTGTGCCAACAAGCCAAGTGAGTTCTCAGACTGATGGACCAAGTGCAGCCATAAAGACAGTGACCTATCCCCATTCAAAAGAGGCAAGACTCGCGAGTCCGTCTGGCACCGGATGAAAATGACCTCTAGCTATCACACTGCCACAATGACAGCTCCTCCCTCTGACACCCACTGGACATGTGGAAATGGGACAATTACCAGCTCATTCTCTCCAGACAGCACTTCACAAGCATTTGCAGGCGCCCTAACCTCAAGAGAGCTTGCTTGTGCCGAGGGGCAAGCTTCCCTCCCGCCTATGCAATTAGCCCATCTATATATCTCCCACTCTGAGTTGATCTTCTGAAGGACAGCACAGCAGGTCAAGTTCAAGTGCTGAAAGCAGATAGCTTAGATGAGTGAGATCGCAGGGAACCCTCAGTGGGGAGCATGCTGGGCCTGAAGGCCTCTGAACAGATGTGGATGCTGTGGGAGGCAGGATAATATTTTGGCCATGTGGTTTGTGATAAAGAGTTGTATGCACACAGATGAATAAGTCTGAACCAGGTGAAGAAGAAAAGTGATCAGAGAAAAAGACCAGACACTCTCATTGATGCACAGTCCCTGAAGGACAGGGGAGGACTGTTATTTCAACATGGCTTTCATTCAACACGATCACAAGAAAAATGGCAGTTGGTTAAAAGAGAAGAAATGTGGGGGCTAAGCCGAGTAAAGTTGTTAGCCCAGTCCCAGGAAGACAGAGATGCTGAGCGGGGTATCGTCACTTGGGAAGTTGTCCCTGAGTATTTTGTCTTAGTCACTGCTCTATTGCTATGAAGAGACACCATGACCAAGACAACTCTTGGAAAAGAAAGCATTTAATTAGGGGCTTGCTTACAGTTTTAGAAGGTTGGCTCATGATCATCATGTCAGGAAGCAAACAGGAATGGCACTAAAGCAGCAGCTGAGAACTTTACATCCTGAACCAAAGGCAGCAGGCAAGGAGAAAGAGACATTGGCCCTGGAATGGACTTTTGAAACCTCAAAGCCCACCTCCAATGATGCACCTCCTTCAGCAAGACCACAGTTCCTAATCCTGCTTGAATTGTTCTGCTAACTAGGGACCAAGCATTCAAGCATAAAAGCCTTTGGGGGCTGTTCTCATTCAAACTCCACAGTGTTAAAACTGTTTCTTGGAGGGTCTTTTTTTTTCACCTAAATTGACAAAGGAGGATAGAGATTTGCATTCTTCATGAACCAGGTCTCCTGCCTCTGTTTGCTTCTGACACTTCTGGTCCAATTTCCACTCAAAATACCTTCTCCTTTCAGGATTGTGAGAAGAAACATGAAAGCATGTTTTGCCTGTCCCTCCTTTGTGGTATTGTATGTATCCTGTGAAGATAGCAGGTGCTCAGAGCTAAGATTGTCACCACACATGGAGAAAACATGGCAATAACAGTGTCACCCAGAGCCACTCAGAAGCACATCTGCCCAGCAAGATACCACCAGTAAAGCCATCAAGACGTGTGAATTAAGCCATCTGAAAATAACCCAAAAGATGCAGATGTGTGGCTGAAGGGACTAGGAACACTCAAAACTCCAATCAAGGGGACCAGAGCATCATTTCTAAGAAACAAAACTCAACTGCAATTGTAATTTGAGATAAATAAATCCTAATCAATTGCATTGTATCCAGTTTAAGAACAGATTTTAGAATGCGAGGCAGAGAGGTTGGCATGGAGCACAAAGAGAGGAGCTACAGAGCTGGGAGTGACAGCGCCGTCCCAGCACAGTTCTGAGGGGGAGAGTTCTCAGGTCGGGAATCAGCAAGATAACCCCAGCCTGCCATAGGGCAAGACTGGCACATAGGTCTCCTCAGGGCCACTGCAGAGGAGGAGGAACCCAGCTGCTATGATCTCAGCTCGCAACCCTGAGGTGCCCAGAGCAGCCCCAACCCCTGTAAATCCCACATACTGATCTCCACTAAACATTCCCATTCTACATGAACAAGAACAAGAGCCGACAAGAGTAATGGCTGAGTGGCTAGCTAATTCAAGAAAAAATCTTGCCATGCAGAATGAGGACCTGAATTTCATCCTGAAATACATGTTTTAAACAAAAAGTGGGATCACATTTCTGTAACCCAAGTACTTTGAGAGAAGAATTAAGCAGGAGGACCCCTAGAGTTTACTGGCCAACTAACTAGCCTAGTCTAATCAGTGAGCTAGCTCCAGGCTAATGAGAGGCTGTGTCTCAAAAGCCAAGATAGATGGTAGCTGGTACTTGAAGAGTGACATTAGGTTGACCTTTGAACTCCACACACATACACTCACACATGCGAACATACACTCATACAGATGCTATACCGACATAAAAATAAATCAATAAATTAGCAAGAGTCTTCTTTGGAAAACAGCTGTCCTTCCTTAACTAAATGCCTATAAGATTCTCTGATATACTGCTCCTTCCACTTGAGATGATATCATAGCACAAAGCAACCTTATGAGGATAATTTTTCTTTCCCTGCTACAGGAAAAAGGCTTCCCAAATAGTAGCATAAATACCATCCACCAGCATTACATGTGCCTGACGACAGCTGTGTAAACTCCAGCATCATCATCAGACTCTTATGACATTAATTGGTCCTAGTCACAACGTGAGTCAAGTCACCCTCCCTCCCATCTGGCTAAGGTCAGGTCCCTAGTGAATTCACCACCCTCCAGGCTCTCTGGGACCGATCCGCTGGCCTTCCACCTTCCCAGAACAAGATAGAAATCTGAGTTAAATGTTTAACTTTGAGTTTGTCAACCAAGGAAAACCTTTCTATTACCACAAAACCCAACGAATAGACAAGTGGGCAGATTTAACCACTGCCTGCGGTTGTTGGGCATAGACTCCAGTGACAGCGACAGAAAGGGGGCCTTGGAAGTAAAGGGCAGGCTCTTTGAAAGTTTGCCCAAACCAAAAATTATTCTTTCCTCATCTACAATTGGATTCAGGAAGTCCGTCCACATAGCAGAGGAAGTCAGCTGCACACCATTGCAAGCATGTGATAGATGTGCTTCATGGTAGAAGGGAGTCACTGGAAGAAAAGGCCTTGAGACAGCCCAAGCCTTGACCTGGAGCACATCTTGGTTTCTCACTTCTAATGTGAATAATTGCATCAACTTTAGTTGCTTCAAACATACAACTTATTACCAGATAGCACTAGAAATCAGAGGGACGGCACCGGTCCAGAGCTCGGACTTAGGGCAGGACCAGTTCCGTTGGGGGATTTTGAGGGTAGCTGCTGTGTCTTGGCCCTTTCTGCTTCTAGAAGTTACCAGAATCTGTGACTTGTGACTCTTCCTTGGATCGGGTCAATGTCTTATCTCCAATTCTCATCTACCTAGTTGCTACTTGTTTAAGAGTCTTAGATTACAATGGGTCCACCTGGATAGCCTAACCCATTCCCACTCTCATCCCCTACACACATCTACAGAAGACCTCCTCATGGAGGAGGGACTAGGAAGTGAGCATCTCTGAGAGCTTACCCCAAGTGCCATAATTTTGGGATAGAAACAAGAGTGATGGGGTTACTGAATGTTCATAATACTGATTCTGAGGGACTGCACTATCGAGCAGAGACTTGAACTTGTCTGAAATGGGCTGCACTGATTCACTACGAGGCACAGGCTGCCAGAGGACATAATGTGGGCCGAGGACTATCCCAGGCAATACCCAGATCTAGGCAATACCCAAGGACTATCCCAGGCAGTGCAATATAAGAAGAAAATACTGATAGAACCCAACAAGCACCCTGATCCTGGCCAGGTCCACATTTTGTGAGCTAGTATTGAAGGAGCTGAAGGTATGCTCACTATGTTTAGTATCTTTATGTTGATACTACTTGTATCTTTATTTTGTAATATGTAGAGTGGGTGAGAGTTATATTTTACTCTGTGTACTTAATTACCCCTTTTTCTTGTCTTTATAAAGCTTAGGGCAGATAATTACTTTAAATATTATTATGCAAGTTACCTGAGCAGAGGTCCTAACTTAGAAGGTCACTGTGCCAGGTCTGAGGTGGGGAGCTCAGAGTGTACACCATGTGTGATAGCACTTCTCTGGGAGACCCCCTTCCATGCCAGGCATGTAGACCCAGGCCCCTATTAGTCCAGTTGTCTCCCCCCAGGTCCAGTAACAAGTCTAGAAATTAAGAACTGCTTACTGTCAAACTTAACTTCCAAACTAGGTCTATCTACATCTTCCTGAACACTTGGAAGTATAAATGGTAGCCCCCAGTGCTACAAATGTCCAATCACAAATACATAAAATGCATCACAAGACTCTTCAGAGATTGACTGATCCGAATGCCCAGATTGTATTCCAACCAGTCACCATCCTGTATGGCTGAGGTCCCATCCTCAGTGAAGTCACCACTCTTGTGATCGTATTATCTGTGTGGACAGGACAAATTTACATAACTTTTCTGAGCCTTGATTTCATTATTTATGAAATGTTGATTATGATCTACTCATAAGTTATGATCATAATGGCTAAAATAAAATTGTAGAAGCGCCGGAGCACACTATTTGATAGATAGCTACTGTTATGGTTTTCTGACCTATTATATAGGTATAATAATATAGTTAAGGTTTTTGTAAGACTCGAGGCAGGTACCACACATTGTGCTTAAGACACAATACCGAGCACACAGAAGATACTCGTTCCCAAACTCCTCCTTCACCTAAGCTCCCCCAAATCACTCTGGAGAGTTAACTTCAGATGTAAAAGTATTGTCTCCAGAAAACACCCCTCCTGTCCCTCACCCATCAGCTTCTAGGCATAGAATCATTTTAATATGGACTTACCATACACTGCTACCCAAGACCTGACCCCTAAGAAGATGGAACAACATGTCTGCAGTGGATTGGTATATACCTACATACATACATACATACATACATACATACATACATACATACATAC